>JABUQX010036680.1:15000-47886 GCA_015478945.1 Trachelipus rathkii
AGAACTTCTGCTTCT
This sequence comes from Trachelipus rathkii, assembly GCA_015478945.1. NCBI lineage: Eukaryota > Metazoa > Arthropoda > Malacostraca > Isopoda > Trachelipodidae > Trachelipus > Trachelipus rathkii. The sequence continues at coordinate 15,016 of JABUQX010036680.1, forward strand.
GTTAATGGAGAAATGAGAATGTCGCGTGTCAGAAACAATGTAAAATGTAAAGACTTAAAGCACTGCGATTGATATTTTTGATGTTTTTCAAATACTTGAAAGCAAGTTAGTGAGCCATAGATCCGACCTGCCAATTTTAAACAGTTATTTAATAGCCTAGATATTTATTAAAAAATTATTATTTTTTTTAAATAAACATTCAAGAATTATAATATATATATATATATATATATATATAATATATATATATTATATATATATATATAGATATATTATATATATTATAATATATATATATATTATATATAATATATTATATATTTTTTTTTTTTTAAAAAAATAAACAATATAAATATATATATATATATATTAATATATATATATAATATATAATTCAAGAATTTTTTAAGCATATTTAATCTGCGCGATTATATTTGGATTATTAAGGATTTTAACATCTATTGCTCTCCTCATAACGTGCAATATTTTCTAAATTCTAAAGGAGAGAAAGATTCACAGAACTTGTGTTAAATAGAGTTCATTATAGTTATATACAATATAAACAGAGGAAGTTATCAGTTATTTTGCTGCGAGAGGTCAAGAAGAATTTTTTTAAAATATATATAATAACATCTTTTTTTTAGCATTTTCAAATTGCTATCAATATATATATATATATATATATATATATATATAGTATATAATATATATATATATAAATATATAATATATATATATATATATATTATCTATTATAAATATATATACTATATATATAATATATATATATATATATAGGTAGACAAAAATATATGTCAATATTTCACTTTATCACAAATAAATGTTTTTTAAAAAATGAAATAATATATATTTTTTTACCTATCCGAACAACATCAAATTTTCAGGGCATATATAGTCAGATAGGATAAATCTTTTTTACTTAGATAATTTTTTTGCATACTCTAAAAAAAATTTATTTGAAAGTTTTTTAAAAATGTTTTTTTTTTTTAAATTTATTTCAAGTACAAATCCAAAACAACTCTATATACAAAATAATAATCTAAATAAAAATGTGCACCTTCCCCACTACATAAGCTCTGAAAATTTAATCCTAATCGTTTTACAAGAAAAAAAAATATCGCAATTTTTCATTTTCAAAACCCCAAAAAGTAAGGTTTGAAATTCGACCATATCTGAGACTTCTTGTCAACAATCAATCATCTAATCTGTACTTTTTATGGGTAATGGACCCATCTATGTATAGTTCAAGTTTGAATTCATTTTGAAAAAAAATTGTAGATTTTGAATCGATATTTAAAAAAAAAAAACGATACTTAAAAAAAAAAAAACGATATTTCAAAAAAAAAACGATATTTCAAAAAAAAAACGATATTTCAAAAAAAAACGATATTTCAAAAAAAAAACGATATTAAAAAAAAAAAAAATTAAAAAAACAAAAAAAATGACTACATACATACAAAAAAAAAAAAAAAACACTCGTAAGTTAGGGACTAAAATAGGGAGCTGCTGAGCCAAAATTGGACCCGGCCTTTAATGATAGGGTCCAATTATTTCTCTGAACTGAGTCAAATTCCACTCCACCCTAAAAATAGAAATAAAATTCATAATTTACAGCCAATTTTAATTTGGAAAAGAGAAAACCGCAACTTTTACTGATGTCTAAAACGTCGCTTTCGGTATTTTTCTGTGCCTGTAGTCACTGTTTTCATTTTTTTAAAGCCTATGCTTTTGACATTTGTCCTATCTCCTCCTATAATTTTTTTAGAAATGGCTTCAAACTTGAACTATGCAAAGATTGGACTAATATCTAAAATATGTATGAAAGAAATATTGATATTTGACCCAATATCTGTGCATTGCTCGATTTTCAAAACCTACTATTTTTGGGTTTTCAAATTGAAAAATTAGGATATTTTTTTCCTGTTTATCCGATCTGTATGAAATTTTCAACACATTTGTAGTCGGGTGAGAGGCATATTTTTATTTAGATAATATCTTTGTATATGCAGTAGTTTTTGATTTGTTCTTTAAACAAATATTCAAAAAAAAGTTTTGGGAAATTTTTTAAAATATTTCTTTTGAATATAGAAAAAAAAATATTTAGGTAGAAAAGATGTATCTCGCCTAACCATACAAGCCCCGAAAATTTGATGTTGATCGGATAAGTAGAATAAAAAGTCAATATATCACTTTTCAAAAAAATGATTTTATGAAAAAGTGAAATATTGATATACTTTCTTTCTACTTATCCGATCAACATCATATTTTCAGGGCTTATATTGTTGGGCATAATATATCTTTTTTACATAGGTATTTTTTTCTGTATAGTCAAAAAAAATATTTTTTAAATTTCTCAATTTTTTTTTTTTAATTTTTTCCAGGAACAAATCCAAAACTACTGCATACACAAAGAAATATTTAAAAAAAAAATGTGTATCTCCCCCGACTACAAATGTCCTGAAAATTTTATGCAGATCGGATAAAAAAATCCCAATTTTTCCATTTGAAAACCAAAAAATATTAGGTATTGAAAATCGATCATTGCTCAGATATGGGGTCAAATAACAAAATTCTGTTCATACATATTTTAGATAATAGTCTAATCTTTGTATAGTTTAAGTTTTAAGTCATTTCGAAAAATAGGAGGAGATATTTCAAAAACATAGGTTTTCAAAAAATGAAAATGCCAAAACAATAACTACAGACACAGAAAAACACTCGAACATGACACTTTGAACGTACAAAAGCTGTTGTTGCTTTTTTCCTTATCAAAATTGGCTGAAAATTACGAATTTTATGTCCCCTTTTTGAGGATGGGGTAAATTGGGTTCATCCTCAAGCAGTTATTGGAGCGTCCCTTAAATAATATAAGACTTTTGATAATAATGATCACTTAATATAGTAATTATAAAATAATAATAGGAAAGTAAATATTTACCAATATAAAATAAATAACAAACCCGTAAAAGCTTTCTTATAGTGTTGTTATCATAGAGATCGAATTGTAAACGCATTTAAGTTTACAACTAATATAATTTAAACTCTTGAAGGGAGTTCGAGGAAATCTTATTTCTCACTGAGCACGAGAGAAGTTGAATTCGGACTAGAGTGATGTACTGAAGTTGAAGCAAGTCTAATTGATGTTGAAATCGAAATGAACAAGTTGAATTGAGTCGAACAGATGTTAAAATCTAACTAAACAAGTTGAAGTGAGTCGACCAGATGTTAGAATTGAACAGATTTATTAAAAGATTTTAAGTTAAGTCATAACAAAGCTTTGGCCTGGATTAAACTCAGTCCCTATCTCTTACGAGTTTTTTATTAAATAACACATGTTCCAATAATGTACGACAATTTTTAGATATGTTATGTATATTTTTAAATATAAATGTTGTTGTTCAGTTTTAAATATAAATTTTTAAACTATTTACAATATTTGAAAAAAAATCCCCTTTCATTTCCCTCCACCAAGCTTTTATTTATTTATAATTTTTATTCTTTAAAATCTTTTATATTCCCTCAGAGGTGTCCGAGTTTTTGCTTCTTTCGGATGTGTTCGAATATGATCTTTGTTTTTAGATTTTGGAATTATCGGAGTTGTCAGATTTAAATTAGAAATCTATTTTTCTTACATTTTCTTTTGGGTAAATAAATTCTTCTTTAACTTTAAACCCATATATCCGCTCTGTGGCGTCTTTTCATTTTAAAGCTCAGGAGCGCTTTTTATATACACTCATTGGCGCTTTTCATATGCGCTCAATGGCTCCTTTATATAGGCACTGTGGAGCTTTTCATATTCTCTCAAGAGATCTTTATATACGTTCAATGTCGTTTTTCATATTCGCTCGTTGTCTCTTTATATATGCTCAATAGCGTTTTTCATATAAGCTCATTGGCTCTTTTGTGTATGTGTTGACATCTATATACACTTAAAATATCCTCAAATATTAGTCCTCTTAGTTGGCAAGGTTTTTGGGCAAGGGTTCCAAAGGTTCCTTGAAGGACTTGTTGACGACATCTTAACCAAAGATCAGACTAAAACTCGACAATCGGAAGAAAAGGAACAAATATTATATACAAAATTTACAAACTTACAAAACTCCTTTTCTATCACTTACTAAATTAATATTACTAAGAGAATTTACATATAGCTATATTCACTATGCGATCAAAATAAGATTCATAAGTAGCAAAAAATAATTATGAAATTGAGTCGTAGCATATCGATCATTACACTTGCTCGTGTATTAAAAATTTTCCACAATATACAAATATATATCATGGCTAAGTATGCAGCCTTTGAATCACATTGCCTGCCGACGGTAAATCGGTTTAAAACTTCTCCGACACCCGCCACTTAAGAATTCTTTGCACTCTTAATATATAATAGTCATGATAATGAAATCAAATGTAAATAATTTCGTTTAAAAAACACAATAAAATATGACTTTTGATTGTTTTTTTTCTAATTTGCACCTTGTTGAACGTCACCTCTCTCAATATGTGCGACCATTGCCATGTCGCACATATAGTGCGATCGTGATGTTTCATTTGCTGCCTGAATCATTATATCTTAAAAAGCATTAGTCCTAATGTTTTTTATATTTCAAGCTAAAATACGCAAAATAATTTCGTTTAAAAAACACAATAATATATCAAAATATTAAATAATTAAATAAAAAAAAAAAAAAAAAAAAAAAAAGTGTACCACTCCCCTAATAGGCTCCACCACTTCTGACATGGAATTCATATGCTACTGAATTATATAATAAATTATATACCTATATATAATAATATAATAAATATATATATACTATTCTATATATAATATATATATATGTATAATATAATATATATATATAAAGTATATAATTCCCATTTCATAAACTAAACGGTATAAAACTAGACGTAACACCCGACCCACAAACTATACCAAAATCTCACCCACGCTACTTATGAGCAATATAATTGCATGTATTGTCTCACAGATTTGTGCGACCGAGGCCTCAAACGAAGTTCACTTGTCGCACAAATATCACGACAGGCCGCAATAATATCACGACTCCAATATATGGCACATGCAGTCAAAGTGTTAAGAAATTAAATAACTTGGGAAATGGTATGATTTAGCATATCATTCATTACGATAGGAAAAATCTAAAAACTAAAAGTCATTCACTGATAACTTTTGCATTCTTTGATTGGGTATCATTGGGATAATAGTTAAAGGCCAATACTACTAACTGTCTCTGTTTTCTTATATTCCTTTTGACTGAGTCTTGATATTTCCTTACGGCTTCAATCTCTATTTTTCTCTTTCTTTTAAAAGCTGGGTGCACAGTACTCCATAATATAAAGAAAGGATTGAATAGGTATATGGATGGTTTGGGTATCATCTAGTATATTTTGACTAAGCCAAATTGGCAGGTTTATAGTTACAGTAGTTATTAAGGTTAAACTGCATGTTACTATAAAGTTATTAAAGCGTGTATTTTAATTTCTCAGCTTTATTTTAATATTTAATTTTAACTCAAAGTTAGTTTAAACCTCAGCAGATAAGATAAATATATGAAATCTATACTTAGTTAAAGATTGGTTTAGGCAAATATAAATATTTATTTAGATTAATAGACATAATGAACAAATGCATGTAAATGGACTACATAAAGGCGAGTAAGAAATTTTCATCTTGAGTGGATTTTGTGTAATTCTTAACAATCTTTTATGTATGGCAAAAATGTAAAGGGAAAGCATTGAACTGAAATTTTTGTTATAAGGAAAGCCCTATGGAAACTTGTTTAAATTTTAAGCTTCAACCTTTTTTTCCTAAAGACTTAAATCCATTTTCTTTTGTTTAGCTCTTATTATTTTTAGAGTATTCCTATATTTTAATTTTTTTTTTTTTTTTAAATAAGAAAATCCTATTAGATTTTAACAACTTTGAAAGCTCTAACTTTTTTCTAAAGAGATCATTTTGTGTTCATATTACTTGCATAAATTATTATCCTATATTTTATTAAAAATCGGTACACCCCTAAAGTAAATGACTATATTATATAGTTCAATACTTTTATATACTATGGTACTTATATATACCAAAATTATCTCTAAAAAAAATAATTATGATGGGATAAAAAATAAATCTAAAGGAAAAATATTCACTCTTTAGGAAAAGAAATTAAACACCTCTCAAGTTTAAAACTCTAATCTTTCATTTTTATCCATCAAGTGTAGGGTCTCATTTCACAACTCTTCAGGTATGATAAGTTTTTAACATATAACATATGCAGTATAGAGAAAAATCTTTGTAGAAATATTAACACCTAATTCTTATCATAACCTACTAGATGCCTAAAACGAGCATGAGCCACTAATTTTTTTATAAGAAACCCTAAGAAAATTTTAAGCTTTGAGAGCTCTACTATTTCCTAGAGATAATTATGTTTCTTAAAAAAGTTACACATTATTTTTAGAGTACCTATATCTTGATGTTTTTTTTTTTTTTTTTTTTTTAATAAAAATGTCTATGCGAATTTTTAATAACTTTTGATGGCTACAATTTTTCTAAAGAGAGTGAGGTTTCGTTTATTTTCTTCCATAAGTTTTTTTTTAGATATATCCTATTTTATAAAATTTGGGGGACACCCCTCTGCCACTGACTATTACCATACTATGAATTAATTGACAACTAGGTATTTGTTAGATTTCATGAGCATGATGTTGATTTCTATTATAGATGACATCTCCAAAGACTCCATGTTACTTACTGGTCTATTCAAGTTCATAATATAGTCCTACCAAGTTATTAGTGTCAAAAGAAAAACCTTAACTGCTAAAGCTAAAATTGCTGTGACGGCTTAAAAAGAAATTAGGGGTGGCTTGTAAAAATGTAAAATGCACTTAATTTTCAGCAATGAAAACCGATATCATCATCTACTACTTCGCTCAGAATTGTTTTACTATGCAATTTATTGACAATTTATTGGGTGTAGTTTGGCTTTTGCATGAGCTTATTGGGTGATTTTACATATTTGTCAATGGGTTCTACGCTCTATTGTGAATTTAACTTACTACTACTAACACATTAATGCCCCTAAGGTCTAAAAAAAAAAAAACCAAAAGACTACACCACTAAACAACCGTACGAGCGGAATGTTCAGCCGAGGAGAAGTTAGAAATAAAAAAAAAAAAAAAATACGCTATAATTATAAAAAAAATCCAAAGAACCAACTTTAATTATCTTTAATTTAAAAGAAATATTTCTCACACACAACAATTTCAAAACAAGCTATCATATTGGGTAGGGAATAGGAATGCACAAAACTATCGATTATTGAAGATATCGATATATCTTGATTAATATCGTACACCGATAACATTTTTATTTTACGATAATCATGTAAAATAAATACGATAGTTTCGATCATCTTTTATTGATGTTTATAAACTTTATTGTTTGGTCCATTTGTCATTCTCGCTACAAAGAACAAACTGTAAGACACGACAGCTTCCGCGTTTACTTTTGGAATTGGATATAAGCAGGAGTAAAAAAAATACATTACAAATAATTGATCAAATATTGTGATGGACCTCAATTATAAAAACTATTATATACTTCCTCATATATCTCTTCTATTTTGCTTATTAGTATTTATTTAGGATATACAAACCAGATGTATATACAGTAAATTAGTTTTAGTGGAATTTATATTGAATTTATCGATATAATTGACCAGAATTTTCACTAAAAAATATTCAACGAGCACTTCAAAATCATTAGCTTCCTAATACTGTCAGTGCTGTGAAAATCAAAATTTAATAATCAAAACTGTTAAGAATAGAGGTAAATTGTAATTTTCCCTTTCTCAACCTTTATCAACTACCTCTATTCTCTTTTAACTCATACTCACCTATCAATTTACTATAATTATAATTATAATTTAATAAAGCCACAAGCCGATTTATCTTAAAAACGCTACTCCTATAGAACTCCTCAAACCAAAAAGTCTTGAATAACCCAACAACCTCAAGTAAGCTTATATTACACTAATTTACATATATTAATTTTTTTCTAATAACATTCAAAGACTTTTTTGTTGAATTTAATCCGCTTTAGATTAAATTTTCGTCTATTGTGTAATCTATTAACGAACGGATCTGTTGCAAGTTCTTGATAACTCTTGCTAGCAATATTGCAAACATTATAATCACAATCTCGAGCTTATAGCAGTTCGATATTTTGTGTATATTAGTACAAATCATTAAAATTAAGGTTTATTTGAACATATGAATATATTAAGAGTAAACCACATGCCTATCAGACTACTATTGCGTTTTTCCTTAATTTAGTTAGTCCTACTTGTTATTTAATTCAAATTCGTAAGAGATTAATAAGCAAGATCATGTCTAACCTTTCCATTACCCCAGTATTCCTAAAAAAATTCAAGCTGAAACTTAGGCTAGCACCTAGGGTCATTTTCAACCTCAAAAATTTGTTTTCTTTTTTTTTTTTTGTGTCTTTTAAAATTTCAATATTGAAATCAAATAATTTAGTCTCCGAGCCATAATCTCATTTTTCCTAAAAAAAATTCAATTCATATATTTTTTTCTAGCCTAGATCACTTTCAACTTAAAATTTTTATTTTTTTTTCTAATAACCTTTTCAAATTTCAAATCAAAGTAATTGGTCCTGGTGGTAGCGTACTTTCATTATTTCATCTTTCTCAAGTTTCATTTCCTTGGTCATTCTAGCCAATTCAGCGAAAATGTCTACCCAAATACAAGCTCCTCTCTAGAAAAAAGTATATAAAAATAATCTACCAGCCTATAGTTCATACCATTCATCCCTCAAGCACAATAGATAGTCTATCTTGGTCAATAGAATAGCCTATATGATAATAATAAGATAAAGATGCATTAGGTAATAAATCTTGGGTTGAGGAAGTAGATCGTGTTAAAGAATTAAACAATAGATACAAATATAATAAAAAATATAAATATAATGAATACTCCTCATTCCGTATTCATAAGAGGTTTCTGAGTCAAGTTTCACTTCTATTGCTCAAATCAGTCACAGATTAAAGATTAAAAGTAAGGGGATCAAAGTTCAAGCCCTCAAAAAAATAATACTGCTCTCATTTGAATGAACTGTGCTTAAGCTATAGATTTGTTTTCTCTGAGGGCAGATGAAACTGATAATTTCTTAATAAAACTTATCATTTCAAATAAGTTAAGAGTTCCTAGGATACAAAAATATTAGTGAATCCATTAAACTTCAATGCTTAAAAAATAAATTAAAGGATATGCGTACTCTCTGATTCAGAATCTTTCTTTAGTGACAATAATTATAATAAGTTAACTTTTATACAAAGAAGTTTTTAAATGAAAATTTATCATGAATGAAATTTATTGAAAAAAGTATCTATTTATGAACGATATTTCAGCCCACCTCAGCAATCGCCTAAAAAATGGCCCTTAACATATCAGCAACATTAATATCAGATGAACGTGAGATGCTTATTAACCTCAAATATCTAGAGTAATCTTAACCAATTACTCAATCTCTCTGTTATCATATTTTTATCAAATGTAACACAGTAACCCCCTCACCATCATTTCAATACTACACAAAGAACACATTCCCCATACTCTGACTACTAGCTTACATTTTCGTTTTCATATAAATAAGTATAATCAAAAATATATGTAATATCAAAAATTTAATTCATTAATTAAAGTCAAAATTTACATCCAGTTCCTCCCCATTCATATATCATTCAAAATTTAAAAATACTTCCATGATACTTCATTTGCCTATATCAATTTAAAGAAAAATTAAGAATCAAAGACAAGTGAGTCCCTTAAAAATCGCAAAGATACCTGACTTTCCAATTCTGATGGGAATTATTAAGGACTGTGATATGAATGAGCAGAGAAAAGTTATGGTAAAATAATGCCTAATAATAATAATAAAAATATTCCTAAGATTATACGTTATTCAAAATCTTTAAGCAGTTTTGTTCATCACATACATGTTAGAGGACCATTGCAATGGGGGGTTTATCAAACATACGAGTTTAAATAAAATAATAAATAAATCTATGCCCCAATTTTCAAGTATAAACATTACCAGAATCAAACTAGCAGGAGCAACTTTCTTTCAGTTGCCAAGTTGCAATAAAACATCATATTTACTGCTTTTGTAAGCAAAGGGAAAAAATCTCCACTCTCCAACAAATGGTAGTCTTATTTAGCCAGATTCAACAATAGATTTTCTACCACATATACTATAAGTATATAGAGGAAAGTTTCACTTCAGTTCGATGCTAGCGACTGTGGCTCACAGAGGTCCTACTTTCTAAAAAGTGCGACAAACTCTGATATATTTTCTGATATTTCAATCTACCAAATGCATTAGACATATAAAAACCCTATTACTGTCTCTATCCACCCCAGTTTATAATAGATGACAGTTCTTGAGAATATATCGAAACCAGTCTGTTTACCCTTCCTCTGTTCGGCTGATGAATCTTCAATTAAGATTATGAGATAAGTCTTAATCATCGCTCAATTCAAATAAAAGAACATGAAATCTTATCAAATCTTAGACCTATCTCTGCAAAATTATTCTAATTAAACTACATTTTCATGTTATAGCCTTACGATTTGGCATTAATTAATAGAGTATTTCCCTCAACTAGAGGTTCATTAAATGTTCTGATGATCTGCTCTTTTAAGTTAAAGATATGTTCTATCATCCATTGAAAATATTACTAATTATGTTATATAATAATCAATAGAGTTTCAACACTCACTATCAGGTTGTTCCAACCATAATCTATATTCACATAATCAGAATCTAAAATCAATAATCTCAATTGCAGTTAACCAGTACTTTTTGGGTTAATACCAGGTCTTAAATCCTAAATTCTTATTTTAATCCTAAGCTAGCGTTTTCTCAACCGTGGGGTGGTCGCACCCCCAAGGACGCGAGAATATACGCGTGGTCGCATGTTGAGTCACAAAAATTAAATATTTATAATCATAATGATACCACATTTCGTATTATAACAATAATACTTTAAATTAAAATAAAATATATACTAATTTTTTAAAACTTCACTTTATTAACAATATTTAAATTTATATATAGATATAAAGAAATATATATAATATATATATACTATCATATATATGATATATAATTATATGTTATTTTATAAATAATATTTAACATAATATTATAATATGCATGATATAATAATATATATATAACTATATATTAATAGTATTATCATACTAGAGTATTTGCGGTACGCAAGGTTACTAAACTTATGCGTTTTGGCTTTATTAAGCGACACTTGGGAAAATTGCTTAAACGAAAAATCGTGTTAAACAAACTAAAAGTTGCGGCGTAGTAGGTCACGATTTGAGAATGTTTCACTCATGAAAATTAAGTGTAAATTTAACTTTCTCCAACATAAACCACATCACAATATCTGTGATCAATATTTTGTAATAAAAAACCGATTATTTTTTTTATTTTTATGTTTATTCAAAACCCCTTCTCCATTTACTAGATACAGCTGATCAAATCTTTGTAAACAATCGTTACATTTATGCCCGAAATTCCGTTCTAAATACTGATTAGCATTTCTGTCCAGCGTTTAGCACATAATGCAAAACTAAAAGCCTTATATATTAAGATTATTTTTTTCATTTTTTCCTGTTTCCATATCGAATGGTTTCGATATGTTTTTTAAATCTATTCTGATTATATTACGATACATCTGATAGTTTTTTTACTATCGCCTATCTCTAAATATTGGATTATCGAAAGTCATCGATATAAACATTTTTTCATACATGAATAAAAATTCCGATCATTCTTCCCCCAATATCAGCGGATTTCAGAGGCCCATAAAAAGTGCAAAATTCGCTCGGAAAGCTTCGAATTGGAAAAAAATATACATTAAACTTACATATGATAACAGAAATTAGACCTGTAAACCTACTCGTCGAGCGCTCCCCTTGGATCAAGCGACATTGTAAACAATACTCTATATATATAAGTATCATGATCTATTTTATGGAAATTATACGATTATCATTATATCCTTAATATAAAAGGAACTATAAATAATTTAAAAATTTTGCAACCATTTCCGACACATGTTTGGTAAAAAAGTTTATCACTCTTATTGCTTGCTGAAACAAGTATCTCTTCCGACGCAGTCGCTCAGTTTGATTAATCCCCGAATCTGAAATAACGAACGATCGGGGCCTACTATGGATGTAACGATCGAGAAGTCGGCAAACGGCTCTGGAAACATTATCAGTGCGCCTGGTGCCACAACGGCTTCTGAAAAACGCAGTTAATATTTTATCTCTTCTTCAGTTATCGAAACTATCATATTTTGTTATTTGTTCTATATTAGGCGCATTCTCTACCAATCACGAAAAAAAAATAAAAAAATAAAAAAATAAAATTGGTATATTAAAGGCATCTTACCAGAAATCTACCTCCCTGAAAATTTGATGTTCCATATATCGTTATGGCCGGATCTCACCCACCCCAATTTTAGGGGTCGAAAACCTTCTGCTTTCTTTAATATTCCATTAACCGTTTTACACTTACTTAGATAAAAAAAATAATCAAAGACATTTAAAGAAAATAATAGTTAAATTTAATTTATGCAAGAAGCATGGTTCACTAATCAAAATTTCAAAAAATACAAGTATCTGAAATTAATTAAACTTTGCCTCCACCCCCCTTTGTCGACTGAAAGATTTAGAGAATCGGGCTGGAAAAGTGGGTCACCTTTCTATGATGGCACTGGAGTTATGAAGCGGATGATCCAATATAGTTCCGTTGAGTGAACTGGGAAAGCGATCTCTGATGGGGATTGAAGACCTCAAGGTTCTCCGCCAGGGGCCTTTATGAGCACGAAAGAATTCAAGGACTGGAGGATATTCAGTGAGCTATCAGCAATTATACGAAAATCGGACATTCAGCTAAGTATGTGAGACTCTGAAATCTTTTCACTACACCGCTGCAAGCAAACCTTAGCTTTAGTATTTGATGAAAGAATGTTCAATTTTAGATTTGCTGAGCCCCATTAACCCAGGCTAACCACTAAAAAATCGACATAAAATTCTTAATTTTTCAGCCAATTTTGATATAAAAAAAAAAAAAATAAGCAACCTAGCTTTCTATGACCCTAAACTTTTGTATGGCTATTCCTCCTCCTACACCTCCCTCCATTTCAATTATGCATAATTTTATTTTTATATATCCTATTTCGTATTTTTTGATTCACCTCCAACCATTTTTTGTCAAAGTACTCAAACCTTAACTAAAACATAAGGTTATAGGCGTCCATTACCTATAATCTCACTTTATCTGTTTGATTTTTATCCATGATCCCAATGTCAAAATGCAACCTACTTTTTGGTCTTGAAGAATAAATAATATAGCATTAATTATATTAATAGCTAATGCTATCAGAATGAAATTTTCAGGCTTATGCAGTGGTGGAAAAACTTTTTTTTTGTAGATTACTTTTTCTCACTCTGAAATTTTGATTACCTGAACAAATATTCATACAAAAATTTGTACGTTTTAAAAAATTTTTTTTTGAATATACAAAAATTAATTTAAAATTTAAAGTGTATGTATCTCGCACCGACTAATATTAGCCCTAAATTGATGCTGACTGGAAAAATTAGGGAGAAAAGTATCTCAATATTTCACCGATTCAAATTTTTTTTTTTTGAAAAAGTTGCTCTGGAAAGCCCTAAGGCCTCACAACCAACGAGAAAATGGGATACCGTATCCGAAAGGACTTCATTGAACGTATAGAAAAGACACATAACGATTGAATCCTCCTCCCTTGTTTGAGGTAGCTATGTGTCACATTATTGTAGCCAATTCTCGAGCGAGCCAGAACCACCTTCTGTGATAAGACGACGACCAAATTCTCAGGAGCGGTTTTGTGCTACGCAGTTTGACACCACGACATATCTCTCAGAAATCAGCAGCTGGGAGGTGTCTTAGCAGGATGGCTTCAGATAAGTATCGCCGACATGTAATTTTGCAGGTAGCGGTGTGATAGACTGCTCTGTCCGCCAATTCGTTACCCAGGATACCCACATGAGATGGGACCCAGCAAATTGTCGAACGCTTACTTCTTGTATGTATACCATATATAGAAACATTTAGATGCGAAAACCAAAGGGTGTCTGGTCGTTCGATTTTGTAGTGCACGAAGAGCCCCCTGCGAGTCAGAAAAAAATCTTATACGTGTCAAGCAGATCTAGAGTCAGAATCCTATTAATCGCCAAACTCAGCACAACTAACTAAGCCGTAAAGATGGATGAGTCAGAAGGGAGAGTATGGGAGACAGTGAGGTCCGGAAAGACTGCTGAAATACCCACACGTCCCTCCCGCCGAGAGCCGTCGGTGTACATTCTCACTGAGCTCGCATGGAGAGGCAGGTGAGACAGAAAGGAAGCCTTCATTATGGGTGGAAACAACCAATAAGGGCAGACATCATTGTAGCTGTATGTAAAACAGCCAGCAGAGGTGGAGAAAACGGAAAACATGCAACAACTTCAGCAAACGGACAATAGGTAGGGCTACGAGGAACCCTTGAGATGTGAGGAGTCAAAGTCGATAGATTGGGGATCTGTAGGCGGAGAGATAAGACAGACAGGGGCGTCACCCGTGAAGAACGAAATGCCCCAGGAACTATCCGCAGACCCTCAATTTGTATGAGGTCGAGAAATGCGCAGGTATGCCGGAGATGTCTGTCCATCGCACAAGCAAGTGTATAGTAGTGAAACTATGGTGTGGAATAAGGAATATAGATCTAAGGTGCAATATGTTCAAATGGATAATTTTAGGGGCGTGTTATAGGAGTGAGAAGAATTGCTAAAATGAGGAATGAAGTCGTGTGGTGTGAAGAAAGGCGTAAATGAGAATAAACGAGTGTATATAAGATGGTTTGGTCATATGGAAAGGATGGATGATAGTCGATTAGTTAAACGGATGTATAATGAGTGTGGAGGAAAAGTGGATTGAGTCAGTAAAATAATATCTTAGGGAAAAGAATGTGAGTTTGACAGAGGCGAGGTTCGGTATATGTGTCAGAGGTCCGGTATGTGTGTCACCTAGTTGTATTGAAGCAATGTGTTAAAAACATTTATCTATAAACAATATATATATATATATATATGATATATATATATATATATATATATATATATATATATATATATATATATATATATATATATATATATATAAGATATATATAATAGGCTCATATATGTTGTTATTATTAAGCAAAGATATCATGTAAAGATATACTAAGGTTGTTGCTGTTACTACATAAGTGATATATATATATATATATATATATATATATACATATATATATATATATATATATATATATTATATTATTATACATATATTAGTTGCTATTAGTTATTGGTTATTATATATATGTTTGGAGTATTGGTGTGGCGGTCTTGCGGTGCAGGAGGTCGCTAGCGCCACCATCAATCCTAAGCAGCCAAAGAAATTAACGCTACTTTTATCGTGACAACGTCAATTCCCTCAACTTCTAATATCTCCTCTTTCTATTGAAGGTGGTTATTTCAAGACCAGAATTTAACCCCTTCAAATTGGTGACCACCTGAAGTGACCATGAACACCCATCAAATCAAGTTTCTTCTGTTGGGCGCTACTCTGTTCGGGATCATCCTGTTTCAGATTAACTTCTCAAGCTTGTGTGGACCAACTGCACCGTGTTATACAGAATGGTCGAAGCCTCTCAGCGACATTAATGTGTGCACACACTTAGCTGTCACCTGACGGCACACGCTACTACCCGACGTCCTTCCAGGCCCGAGAGCAGAATGTGCTGGCGGCATTGTCACTGGGGGAGTTCTGTGCGTCTGGTGCAGGAGGCTGCTAGCACCACACTGAGAGGAATCCTGAGCAGCCTCGGGAAGCAAAACGCCACTTTATCGTGACAACGCTCACTCTCTTAAACATCAAATATCCCTTTATTGAAGGTGGTTATTCTTAAGACCTGAACCTAGCACCTTTGATATAGTATATATATATATATATATATATATATATATATATATATATATATATATATATATATATATATATATATAGAATGCGAGTGGGTCCATCCCAATATATAGATATATATATATATATATATATATATATATATATATATTCTTTCTTTCTTTATCTTCCTCTTTGCCCAAGACTGGGGGTAAGGTGCGTGTCATGCATCGGAAAAGAAAAGCAGTAGAAGAATATGACAAAAGTCGAAAGGAA
Organism: Trachelipus rathkii; assembly: GCA_015478945.1. Lineage (NCBI taxonomy): Eukaryota > Metazoa > Arthropoda > Malacostraca > Isopoda > Trachelipodidae > Trachelipus > Trachelipus rathkii. Next base: position 31,403 of record JABUQX010036680.1, read on the forward strand.
AGCCCAGCCTACGCCTCTGTACCATTAATTAGGTAGAAACTTCGTCACAGACAGAAAATTAACCCTAGAGCTTCATGAAGGGGACTGCGACGGACCCCTCACTATGAAAATCATCACGTAAGTGGTTCCATGCCTCATACAAAACCCTGCCATTCACCCTATTATGCACCTTTTATTCTCGCCTCTTCCAAAACCCTGCATTTCTCCTCCCTTCAGACATTCGTTCACCGGCTCAATCCACTTTCTCTTCGGTCTCCCAGCCGGTCGGTTCCCAACACACCTCTCACCACTATACATCCGCTTAACCAACCGACTACCATTCATCCCCTTTCCACATGACCAAACCATCTCAAATATACTTCATTTATTCTCTATTTATCCCTTTTCTTTCTTCACACAACTCTCTAATACGTTCATTCCTTATTTGGCCAATCTTCTTACACCTAGCATACCCCTAAGAAGATTGTCCATCTGGAACACATTGAATTTTAGATCTATATTTTAGTCCAGAACGGAGTTTCAGTAAATCTACAAAAACAGAATTAAAAACCGACATCATGTAAGACCCTAGCGCACTCAAGATTTGCCCCCCTTTACATTCACCAACGATTTTAATTGCACCAGCCAGCTTCCTGCCATCCATAAATTTCCTAATACACTTCATCCATCATCTGGTCCCTTTTCATCCAACAACACCCCTTGGGCTATTTAAACCTTTCAAGACATCTTGTTCCAGGCTGCTCCCACCCATCTGGGCTTCCATAACTCCACTACTGAGGACTGTCCTCACTCACAACCTGCTAATCCTTACTCATTCTACGTTTATTTCAAACCCTCCTTTTACTCACCCTGCCATCTCCACCAAACTATTCCCCAAACCCCATCAGATTCGACACACAGATACCAAATCATCCAGATATATCATAAACACAAATTTACCACCAAAGATCCACACCAACAAAGTATATATAGAGAGAAGAGACATCTCAAGGGCTATAAGGTAGAGGTAAGGAGAAAGAAGATATATGATATATATAGCATGATAGATATATATTATGAGTTATGGCTAATAATAATTTAAAGTAATAACTACCTAAGCTGCTCAGGAAATGCCTTCAACCGTAAAAACTTATGACAAAGTTGACACTATTTTACATAGTCATAAACTTGTTCTATCTATGTCAAGTGAAAAATTCAGGAAAAAATTGATTGTAAGGGATAACTGTTAAAGATAGGGAATTGGCAAGAAGGGAATTCAAAAGACTGAAGTAGTAGTTTTGAAACTGGGAGCCTCTTAGACAGAAAAATCATCGTCAAATGATTCTGAAAGAAGCAAATGTATAACCAAAAATTAAGCTAAAAAATGCTCAAGAGTTGATTTGTGCATCTCAATATTAATACCTGCACAATGGATATTAATATTAGATATATAAGCGAATATAAAAACATTAGCACTAAACAGCAGTAAGAGATACCAAAACTCAACATTTCAGTGAATATATCTAAATATCAACTTCTTTTTGATATTTTCAAAGTAAGCGAAATCAATAAGAGGCAAGTAATGAACAGTTATGGATAAGACATCAAATGTGGTCAGTATGCTCGAAAATTTAAATAAGAACAATGAGCACTTGAGGATGAGAAAGATTTTATTGAATATCAAAATGAAGTGCTACATGATTTTCTGAACGAACATAAGAGTGGAAAGATTATGTTCCGATGACGTTAACATTGATTATTATATACATTAAGTGAGGAGTTCACACTTCACAATACTCTTGCAGCAAATCTTAAAACAACGTGAGATAGGCAGCAAAAGTAGCACGTGCTCCAAAATTAATCAAAGTTTTATTAAAGGGTCAAGCCGGGAAAGTGAGGTACATCTGAAGTTTCTCTCCCAGATGATCAATGGGGACAAATTGGAAACCATCGCAAATTATCAAAATATCCTTATCGTACAACAAAGTAAATTTAAGCAGAGGACTAGACTGCTGGAAAATCTAATCAATTACTTAATTAAAGAATTAGGAAATAAAGGAGAGATTTTAGCAAATGACAAAAATTCTGTGAATGAAAAAAAGAAAAAAAGAAAAAATGGCAATGTTAAATAAAAAAATATTTTCTCGTCCATCTATGTTGATCCAGTTCAGAATCTTCCTCAGAACTGAAGATCGAATATTAAAAGATAGGAATACCCTTTATGAACTTTAACTTAAAATGAATAGCACTATTGAACAGGGATAGGAGTCGTCAGATAGTTCATCAGTTTCAGGAATACTTTGGCAGTGGGAGATTAAAGAAAAAGAAAACAATATTGATAAGCAATGGGACCAATTGGAGCATGCAGAATAGCGATTGAAATTTGAAAATCAGGCATTTAAAGACCTTCAACCCAAAAATCCTCTTGAAAAACACAAAGTAGAATTCCATAAGGCATTAAATGTCAAGAAATTCGACCCCAAAATCAAAATAAAGTTATACAGGCAACCTTTTAGTCTAAAATTTGCAAGATGCTGTTTAGAGTAACAGCTTTGCCTCTCAATCTAGTCAGTGTTGAGCACTTATTTTCGGATTTAAAAGTAATAAAATCGAATCTAAGGGCGTCATTAAAGAAGTTTTATTTTTAAAAGAAACTCGTTTTTAATAAAATTATTACATATATTCATATAGTTCAAAGAGAAATTATTTTCAAGTTATTATAATTTATTTTATTTTTTTAAAACATTTCTATAACATACTTCCAAAAATGTTAATTGCAAGTCAAATTAAAGGTGCCACTAGCAACATTCTTTTTATTATACCATAAAAATTTTATAGAAAATAGAAAATTAATGTGTAAAGGGAGATAAAATTATAGCGAAGAGGGTTGGAGCCGGAGCCGAACAATTTGAAAATGATTGAGCCGGAGCAGGTTAATTTTATAATGGAACCGGAGCCGGCAAAATTATTTATCGGGTCCACAGCCCCGACTGGAAAGCGTCTGACGTTTCTCGTGTTGGAAAAATGCAACGTTTCCACCCTTTCCTTAAGCTTGATTGTGTGGTAGGTCTATGGCTGGATGCGACTCCGATCTTTACAAGATTTTCTGATGGAAAAATACCTTAATTGACTCCCAGGGGAGAAGATACCTTCCACCCAGATACACTAGTACAAACTCAAAAGAAACGCCGTAGCGGATAATAGATTGTATTGTATTAAAGTCTTTCAATCAGTGGGGCCCCATCCTCGTATTTCGTAATTTAGGGCCTCTCATAATGCTATCACAGTGAACAGAGTTATAAATAAGGGGTCTTCATCTAGTGGAACAAAAAAAGTTAAGAGGTTGTTGAAGAGTGCGTACCCTGCGGAATGGTATTTTGCATCGCGATTGGTTTATCAGCAACCACACAAAGTTCGAAAATTACATCAAAGACAGCGAGTACCCATGGTGCTTGCGAAATATTTTCCTTACGACTTAGTTAATAGATGTTAGGATGTGAACGAGTTAATTGACAGTAGAGATTTGTTCCGGAAATATTCTTTCCCGGTTCTTCTGTTGATACGTCTGGATCAGACTTAAGCATGTAACTTTAATTTAGGTCTGATTGAATAAAATGTGCTAATTTTTTATATCAAAGATTTGCCTGTTAGCATCCCCAAGACTACGAAGAAGTTGCAGAGCAATAGCATGCCTTGTGGGAAGGAAAACTAGCCTCAGCTTGTGTAATAATGGTTTTCGTAAAGTGGAATGCATCAACGGGCGAAAAGAATACTTCAAGTGTAGGGAGACAAGACATCTTCGTTACCGGCCAGAACAAAGGCCAGTTAGCTCAGTCAAATCTCCATCTTGTACAGTTGTTCGCGAAACAAACATAAGCTTCGAAAAGGCAAATACCTAAGGATGTTGTTAATGAAGTTAATTGCAATATCAACAGTCATTCTCTGCACACACACACAAAAATAATGTCGAGACAAAGTAGTCATGCATACACGGCCTAAAAAATAATTTTCGAAAATTCAAGATTCTAAATAGGCCAGATTTATAAGTATACTTTTACTGCAAAATTTAAATCGTTAATAACTTTTAAAATTAAATTCAATATCCTTACTCTAATAAGCGGATAATAAAAAACAAACCATACTTAAAATAATTTTACTACAAAATATTGTGTTCTCCATAAAAAGCTTTAATACATATTTCATTATATATCTATGCTAATATAATGGTACAAAAGAAACCCCAAATATATGACAACTGAAGTAGTTTACATATAAAATAGCAATGATGGGATAAATCTATAACAATATGCATTTCATTCACTAATGTGCTTCGAAATGCGAGAAGTGCAAAATTTAAGAGTCTGAACACAAAATCCCTTACCACCTTCATAGTATTTTCAATAGTAAAATTTTGCTTATGAAATATATCAACAAGCTAACAAGCTATTTCTCCAGTATGTATTATTATAATTATATTACAAATATACATTAATACGAATGCAGAGGTTTAATCAATTCTCAAAAATAGTCTAAGATTGTTCGTTGAAAAAGGGGGGGAGTGGGGGAGGGGGAATTTAACTTACATGAAGAAAAGAAAGTATTGAAAGATTTAAGTAGTTTTCTGTGTGAACCCCAAGATTAAAAGAAAAGCAAAGAAGCAAAGTGGGGTTCATGTTTTAAGATTCAGGCAAATTATTACTATTATTTTCACATGTGAATGAAGACGCAAAAGAAAACATCCTCATTTTGATAAAATTTTAACAAAGAATAATATAAAATAACAAAATGCCAACTGTCTCCTTTCCTGATACCCATGTACCATGTATAAGTATTTACACACACACACACACACTTGCAAAAAAGAAGATATATATATATATATATATAAATATATTATATATAATATTATATAGAGTATATCCTAATATATATATATATATATATATAATAATATTATATATATATATATATATATATATATATATATATAATATGTAATGGTCTTACATCATAGATCTATATCGGTGAGTATTCAGCAATTTGGACTCCATTGCTTTACGATAATATATTATATATATATATATATATATATATATATAAGTATTGATCGTATGGAGGGTTCATGATTGTTATGGATGGGTGGTTTTCTTGTTGAAGGATGTCACAAAGTAGTTAATTACTAAGTATTTATAGTTTAATTGAATAGTATCACTCTATGTGTGAAATGTGAGTATTGAGTGTAGTTGTAAAGATATAATTAGGGCATTTGAGATAGTATCCCCAGTATATATATGAGAGAGTTACTTTAGAGTGTGACAGGCAGTGGTACAAGCGGAACGTCAGGTACGGTCAGCTTCAAATAGGTGCGAGAGTCAGAGAGACATCTATAGAAGTAATGAGGTTGTAGAGAGAAGATACAGCTATGTAGTTCCTAGTCATTTGGCACTCATAATAGAATATGGATAGAAAAAAACAAAAAAAACAATCGTAAAATAAAATTATATATGTTCATGAGTGAAGAGGATAATATATAGAGAAAGCTACTCTGGTTGAGTTGGACATGAGAGTAGATTGAGAGACGAATTGAGTAGCATATAGGTATGGGAGATTATAGTGAGAGCATGGAGGGCGAGTGTTGTTGTGTGGTGTGTGTTTTGAGAGAGTATGTGGAAAGAGATAGTGAGCGTGAGAGTGTGAGAGTAGTGTGATATGAGGTACACGAATAACGAGACCTAATATAGTATATATATGTTATCACGATAGTTTGAGTGGGTTTATTAGTAGAGTGAGAGCAGTGTTATAGTGTGTGAGATAGATTTTAGTTATACGGTTCCGCTTGAGATTAGATAGTCGTGATATGTGATATAGGTAGTGTACTATATATAGAGATGATTCACGCCCGTGTAGGACACCACGAGACATATACTCACTGGATAGCCTAGAGAAAAAGAGAGCATAAGTCTGGTGGTGTGAGATGACACGCATCCCAACTTTCAGAAGTTGAGAAGAGAGCAGTTTGCATTTATCGTTTGAGTTATTAAGCAGTGGCTAACTACGAGATCGAGAGATTGAGATAGAGGGTATATAAGCTATTATTGAGAGCTTACTCTTAGTAATTAATTATGTTTAGCAATATTGATATTAAATATTATGGATCATATTTAATATTACATTCATATTATAATAAATATATGATAATATATATAAATTGTGAGTATTATGTGATATATATATAATAATAGTAATACTATAGTTCAATAGTCTACGGTATTATTAATATATAGTAATATATAACCATATATATATATAATTCTAATATATATATTTATTAATATATATAATATATATTGAATAATACTGTTATTATAATATATTGAATCATATTAGTATAATAGTTATGTAGTATAGTGGGATATAGGGGGATTTAGAATTTACTTATAGGGTATTAATTAGTACTTATAATAAGTATTATATATATATATATACTATCATATATATATATATATATATCAACCTACAGTCAATATATCGAATATATATTATATAGTATAACATATAGTAGTAAATAATATTAACATATAGTCTTTTATATAATTATAGTTATAGATTAATTATATGATATATTATATATATATATATATATCAATATATATATATATATATTATATATATATATATATATTAATATTATATTTATATTATATACTATAAGAGTAATATAATTTATATAATATATAGAAGATAATATACATATAGTATATAAATATATTATATATATATTCTATGTGAAACCTATAATACTAATCTAAATAAAATATGTATACCTTATATATATTATATTTTTGAGTACTTCATATAATACAAAAATAGTTAACTTAATAACCATCATATGAATCACCAAACTACTTTTATATAGAATTTATATATAATAAGATAATTATATATATATATATATATATATAATTATATATATATAATATAGTGGAGATATCTATTAATATATTGCATAATTGGGCTAGATAATATTAAGATATTATATGAGTTAAATTCTTATAATTCTTAATACAAGTATCTGAAATTTATGCCAAAAACTTAGCAAATATATGTCTTAACTATTAACAATTTCAGGAATATATTACTAAACTCTCTAGCGAGAAAACAATCGTCAGTGCGACAGAAACTACTTCACTATTGTAGGTTATAATCTATTCTATAATATACACATTTTCTTTCTCTTCATTATAAAAAATTTTTAAACATACTTATGCCTATGTTTTCCCACTTCTTTTACAGATTTTCACTGTAGAATGACTTTTTTTTGCTTCACAGACTTAGACAGAGATTTTTTTGAGGATTTGAGGGGTGTTTTCGTACTGCACGTTTGTGTCTTATCCCTTTACCCTTAGACGAGTTTCTGTGTAGCCTTTTACTTTTCTCAAGTAGATATGAGTGTCGCTTCTTCCCCTCTTGTCCTTTGATGGTAGGCACCTCATCAAACCCTCTTTGTGTGAGTTAGAAGTAAACAGGATTGTAACAACTTGTCATACACCCTCTCCGCGCAATACTGCAAACAAAGCTGTGAATGGAAGATGGATTAAAAGAGGAACTACTAGGAACTAAGCTTGAACCATGCTAGAGAAAAAATCACAGATCTGCTACTGCTTGCTTGCTGCTAAGGACTCGAACTTGAGGTACTTAGAGAATCATATCACGAGCTAGAAGTTCTATAACTTCTTCTTTCTCTTCGAACTCTAACTTTTTAACTGTAACCATTAACACTTTTTTTACTAATATGGGTTGAAATACGTTTTTTCATAGAGTCAATTTTGGTAGAGTTTTCTTCGCTCGTTGAAGGCTTCACTTTAGAACTACTTTTAATTTTTGATTTATGATCTTTCTTTCCTTTAATTGGAGATGGAGATAACGATCGATTTCGTGAATTACCATTACAAACTTTTTTTGTGCTACTTTTGTAATATTTAGCCTTCCTTTTCCCTGGTTTGTATTCATCAGTTGAGTCAGAATGTGTGCTTGTATCTGAATCTGACTCAGACTTCAATAGGTCCCATCTTTTTTTAGTATTATACAAATCTCTACACACTCGGAAATTGTCATCCTCACTTTCTGTTTTATTGCTGCCAGGATTAACAGATGAGGTACTTTCAGTGCAATAATTGTGGTCTTCTCCCCGTTGACAATTAAGAGTTCCTGAAAATTGAAGAGAGAAACTAGTTCTATCTATTCGAGGTTTTTTAGAACCTTTAGAATTTTTACCTTCCAACTGCTTGCTTATTTTCTTTTTCCAATGAGTTTGGTTAGTTGCACTCTCACTTTCAGATCCAGAAGTTATATCAATTAATTCTGGAAGTTCTTTTTCCTTTCCTTTTGGTTTAAAACAATCAACGACATGATGACAAATCATCCGACTATCCTGATATTTTGACAATATTAATTCTATTACTCTTCACTTTTTAACATGCAAAATGGCTTCGGTCTGAAAAAACAATCCCAGAAGGTTTTCCAGGTTTCAATCCGAACTTCGGAAACGTAGCAATTTAACCTCTTCTCTTGGTGATCATTAGGAAGGAGGAGCTTTTAGCTGAGAAATGATTATAATTCAGAACACTGTGCATTTACTATTTAATACGAATATGCGTACTAATTTCTCTTAATATTCCTAATTATATTAGTGTAATGTTGGCACAATTTTGCACCTCGAATGTCTCAACTTATCATACTAATAAAAAATTGATACTACATCTCTATCATTACCAATCAGTTTTCTATTTCTTCTCTTGCAACTCGAGATGGACAATCAAGGGTTCTATTCTAGCTCTACTTGTGTGTTGCGCCCTACTACTGCAGACAAACATCTGATTCTACTACTTGCAAGGTAGAAAAAACAGATAGAATGCAAACCGTCAGAAATCTAATTTCAACAAATATCATCAAATCATCAGGAACCATCCAGACTAAATTCATCATCTGAGTATCTATTTTCGGTCATTGACAAGAACAGCTCGGAAATATATCTAGGGCAGTAATAGTACTAGATCTATATGGCCAAATTATCATAAGGTGACCTATTAAATATTTATATAGCTAGGCATTGATTAAATAACTTATATATATACCATAGCACAAAAAATGACGAGATCCTGCTACAGCCTAGTAAGGCCTTTATATTAATAGCTCTTTTTATATTCTAAAGGCTCTTTCCCATAATTTAGATCGGATATAGTAACGTTCATATGAATATAGTAAAAGAAAAATTTAAAATTATCTCAATTTAATATATCTGAAGGAAGATAGAGTAGATTGATATATATGAGAAGAAGTATACGATGCTACGAGACGATTCGAGCATATGAGAGTTCTGAAGGATGTGTACTATGACGTTGAGGATGTGACATCGAGATAGGGCTCTATTATTATACTATGAATTATATAGAAATAGGTATAATACTAGATGACATATGCACGTCTCGAGGTGGAGAACAGTAATATGATTGCAGAGATAATATAATTATACTCACTGATATATATATAATATATATATATATATATATATATATTATTATCCCACAGTGAAGAGATTTTTTGGAGATTTTCCGTTATGTGGGTGGCCGTCGAGAAGGCGGGTGTGGTGGTGCAATCTTTAAGACAATAGCATAGTGATAAGAACCATAAATACTTAGGGTAAATTTTGTTGTCTAGGGCGTCCTCATTGTCTCCCTGCACATATGCGTTGTGATCATTGTCCACCATACGTAAATTTAAGGTATTCCATTCCCCTCTTTTTTCAGAATTAAATTATATATAGTTTGTCCGCATCTCTTTCCCTTACCAGGAGTTGTTGACTCTCTATAGTGCGCGGGTGGGAGAGTTGACTTGTTTGGGATCCCGGTCGCCGGGAATACCTAACTCGCGGACTGCTATAGAGAGATAATATGGGCTCTGGTGTAGTCAGTTTAGTTCTGACACTTGAGTAAATACTTCATACATGTCGGGCAATGCTTTAGGTTTCTGGGTGCATGTTTGAACACAATACCTCAGTTACGGGGAAGCAAGTTAAGTAGATTATATATATATATTATATATATATATATATATTATATATTATATTTATATATATTATTATATTATTATTATATATAATATATATATATATATATATATATTGATATAATATTTTTTATTTTTTTTTTTGAATTGTAAATCTGCAGGCATAGATAGAATTACTAGGTGAATATAAAAAATGGAGACCAAGAATGGGTGATCGATAAACTGTGGATTTGGAAGTTGGTGTAACAAAAGTGTTTATCGAGTTGTATAGTTTTTAGACATTTTTCCCTAAGCCCATCTAGTACCCTATTATAAGGGTAAGGAGGGAATAAGGGGAACTGTCGGAACTATAGGGGAATTCCAAGTTATTGAGTTGTTGGAAGATATATGCTAGTATGTTGGTCGAAAGAGTACGTCGAAGTGACTGAAGGACTGGTTTGGTGGAGAACGGTGCCTTTAAGAAGTGGTAGAAGATATGTGGATAAATTTTTTTACATTTGAATAACAAATGATTAAGAAAATGAGAGGAAGAGAATAATTGTTTAATAACTGAGGCACCTACATGTTCAGGTGAGGTGTTAAAGGGGAATCTCTGCTGTGGCATGTGTTTGGGTGGTAGGTGCTTCGCTGAATGAAATCAAAAAGTATGTATGACATTAGTGAAGTTTTCAGTGTAAGAAATAAATAAGCAAATTAAGTCAAAAGTGATTGGTTAATATTAATAGCGGAGTGGAGCAGGGATGTGGTTCATCTTCATGGTTAATTTTAATTTGTTATTTGTATGGGTTTTATGAAAGATTAATGGTGGAGGTGGACAGGGGAAAGGGTTGGTTAGAATGATTTAGAATGGAAGATAGTGGAGGGTGCCCCACCTATATATGCCTTATTGTAAGTTGATGATTGGTTTATGTGGTGATCACCTGAGAGTAAATTTGGCAGAGGATTGTGTAAACGGAAGGCAAAGGGGGACTTTCGAGTGTTGGGAATGAAAGGATAGAGATGTCTAAAAGGCGAGGGGTTTTGGATGAAGTAAGAGTATATAGATAAGAAGTTAACAGTATGGCTAGTTGTGAGTGAGGAAGCGATTAAAGTTGTGGTGAAGTTATGTGTGTAGATTGGTGAGCAAGCTGGAACTCAGTTGTGATAAAAATATAAGGTAACATCAAGTGTGTTTGGAACTTGTGAGTACATTGGAGTAGGGAACGGGAAAGATTTTGCAGTGTGGAGTAGAAGTTGTAGGAAGGTGGCTAGGTGCATTAAATCTGTAGCGCAGTGAAGTTGATGATCATGGTGGAACGTGGAAGGGCTAAGTGAGGTTTGGCATATAGGGTATGTTGTTTAGCTTTTTTTTTGTTGTTAGATGGTTATAGTTAGTTAAAAAACTATTTTGGATAAGGGTTAAGGGATCTATATCATTTAGCTTTCATTTCACAAAAGTCAATAAATAATAAAATTGGGAAAAGAAATTGAAAAGATTTTGTTGAACGTTTAAGGGAGTTGTGTGGTGTGGAAGAAAGGTGTAAATGAGAGAAAAACATGAGCACATTGAGATGGTTTGGTCATATGGAAAGGATGGATGATAGTCAGTTGGTTAAATTGGGATTGTATAGTTGGTGAGTGTGCCTGGGGAATCGGACACCGCTGGGAACACAGAAAAGTAGTGGATTGAGTCAGTAAAGGAATGCCTGAAAGGAGAGGAAGGTGCCTAACAGGAGTGAATGGCGGTGTTTTGTAAGGGGGTATGATTATGGACTTTGTCCAAGGGATGAACCCCACATTGAGGGTCCGTCACTGTCTTGTGAAACCTCTAGGATGGATTTTTCTAAGTGACTAGTTCTCACTTAAGGTTATTAAGGGGGCTTTCTTTAACACTTGTGTCATGTTCTTCTGCTACTTTTCTGTTCCTGTGTATGTTCCGCACCTCGCCTCCAATCAAGGGATAGGAGGTAGATGATGATGATAATAATAATAATAATAATAATAATAATATTTTTTTTACTGAGGATTGGAAAAATTTAAAGAGTCTATATTTACTTTGTGATGCAAATTTCTTTTTAAATTTTTTTAATTTTTTTTTTTTTTATTTTTCAGAATTTATAATGGAATGTGCAACATCAAGTGATGTTGCTAATCCAGCTTCTGAAAGCTGTCAAATTGGAAGCCCTTCTGGTTCAAAAACACCAGATACCCCATCAAGATGTAGATCACCAGGATCTCCAATAGGAGATGATGCATGCCCCATATGCCTTGGAGCTTTTACTGACAAATGTGCTGCTGGATCATGTCTTCATAATTTTTGTTTAGTTTGTTTAAAGGAGTGGGCGAAGCAAAGGCCTGTTTGTCCCTTGTGCAAGCAGCCTTTTACAAAAATTCTTTACGATATCAAATCAGAAACTGACTATAAGGAATGGAATATTCCTGTCCAATGTCCCCATGAAATTGGTGGCTTTGGCAATTTTCAAATTATTCGAGAACGAATTTACCAGACCTTCGGAGAATATCTTGACCAAACAAACAGGAGGTTCTTCCGTTACAGATCTACTCGCACAAATGCTTCACGTAACTTAGAAAATGAAATTTTAAATGATGTAATGGACACATTTCCTAGATTGCCATCATTACCGCCAAGAAGAGAACATAGAGCTGCCCCTGAGAGAGGGTCATCAGTATTTAGATCAAGTATATATACAAATAATGTATGGATTCAACCCATGGCTGATGTTACTGGTCGTTATAGGGAATCAAATCCTAATTTGTATAGAGAACAACCTGCTCTAACTCACCGTCTTGTACCTTGGGTTAACAGAGAATTAATAGCACTTTTACCACCCTCTCGCATTGGTGTTGTTCTTTCAGATATAATGGAATTAATAGAACGTTACCCGATCAATGGAAGAGCCTTTAGAAGAGCATTAAGGCCTTACTTAGGAAGCAGGACTCGTCATTTTGTGCATGAGTTTTACAATTTTGCTAGGTCACCTTATGATATGATTGGCCATGATCAAGCTGCCCAATATATTCCCCGCGTTTATATGACCGAAAATGATACAGATGATGATACTGATGGTTCCGATGATGATGATATTGTTGAAATAGATTCTGACGGTGCAGTAGTAGAATCAGAACCCTTAGATTTGTCATCTCGAGTTGCAAGAGAAGAAACTATTGGTAATGATGGATCAATTTTTATTAGTAGTGATAGTGATAATTCAGTGCAAAATAGTGCCATCACTAATATAATAAGAGATATTAGAGAAATTAGAGAAGATTCATTAAATAGTAATCACAGTATAATATTTTCGATAACTCCTCCTCCTAATGATTCACCAAGAGAAGAGAGAAATGCAACCCGAAGCTTAGATGAACCTGGACCTTCTGGAGTTTTTAGACCAACCATTTTGCATGTTAAAAGTGAAAGTAATGAAAATATTGGAAATTCAGATTCGGATGATTGTCTCATCGTTGATGTTTTAAAACCAAAGAAAGAAAGAACTCCAGAATTAATTGATATAACTTCTGGATCTGAAAGTGAGAGTGCAACTAACCAAACTCATTGGAAAAAGAAAATAAGCAAGCAGTTGGAAGGTAAAAATTCTAAAGGTTCTAAAAAACCTCGAATAGATAGAACTAGTTTCTCTCTTCAATTTTCAGGAACTCTTAATTGTCAACGGGGAGAAGACCACAATTATTGCACTGAAAGTACCTCATCTGTTAATCCTGGCAGCAATAAAACAGAAAGTGAGGATGACAATTTCCGAGTGTGTAGAGATTTGTATAATACTAAAAAAAGATGGGACCTATTGAAGTCTGAGTCAGATTCAGATACAAGCACACATTCTGACTCAACTGATGAATACAAACCAGGGAAAAGGAAGGCTAAATATTACAAAAGTAGCACAAAAAAAGTTTGTAATGGTAATTCACGAAATCGATCGTTATCTCCATCTCCAATTAAAGGAAAGAAAGATCATAAATCAAAAATTAAAAGTAGTTCTAAAGTGAAGCCTTCAACGAGCGAAGAAAACTCTACCAAAATTGACTCTATGAAAAAACGTATTTCAACCCATATTAGTAAAAAAAGTGTTAATGGTTACAGTAAAAAGTTAAGAGTTCGAAGAAAGAGAAGTTACAGAACTTCTAGCTCTGATAGTAGCTCTTCAAGTACCTCAAGTTCGAGTCTTAGCAGCAGCAGCAGTAGCAGATCTGATTCTAGCAGGTCAAGCAGTTCCAGTAGTTCCTCTTTTACCTCTTCCATTTCCAGCTTTGTTTGCAGTAGCGAAAGTGATGAAAGTTGTTACAATCCTGTTACTTCTAATAGAAAGAGGGTTGATAGACGACCATCAAAGGACAAAGAGGGGAAGAAGCGAACTCATTCTACTGGGAAAAGTAAAGGCTCCAAATTATCTAAGGGTAAAGGGAAAGAAACGAGTAAGAAAAAACCCTCAAAATCCAAAAAATCATGTCAAGCTGAGAAAAAAAGTTCTACCAAGAAATCTGTAAAAGAAGTGGGAAAACATAGGCATAAGTATGTTTAAAAATTTTTAATGAAGAAAAGAAAATGTGTTATATATATAATGTTAACTAAAGTGAGTAGTAGCTGTAGCAAGACGTTGTTTTCTGGTAAATTTAGTAATATATCCTTGAAATGTAAAGTTAGACATATATTTTTAAGTTTTTGAAATAAAATTTCAGATACTTGTATTAAAGAATTATAAATTAAATATATATATTATATATAATATATATATATATATATATATATTAATTATATATATATATATATATAATATATATAATAATTTTATTATATATATATATATTATATTATATATATATATATAATAGTAGTATATATAATTTATTTATAAGCCAGCTATATATATCATATTATCAAATAATTTATCTCTTTTACAGGTAGTTTTATTTTATATATATATATTATATTATATATATATAATTATATATAATATAATAATATTATATATATATATATATATATTATATATATATTTATATATATATATATACATATATTATTATAATTATTATATACCGGTATAATTCATAATTATCAAATATATATATTTAATATATAATTATATAAATATATATATATATATATATATATATATATATATATATATAATATTTTTATATATTATATATTACCGATAAATTATAATATTTATATATATACTATATTTATATTATTATACTATATATATATATATATATATAGTATATATATATAATAATATATATAATATATATATATATATATAAACCGGTGATAATATATATATATATATATATAATAATATATATTATATATATTTATATATATATATTATATCTATTATATATATATATATATATATTATATTATATATATAAACACGTGTCCTTTGTTCTTTCCTACAGAAACTGGAGGTGGGTGCACAACATGCACCAGAAATCCGAAGCATGCATGAGCATTTCTAAGGCATAAATAAGTGGTAGCTGGATCCCAACCCAACTACCACTGTCCTTTTCTTCAGTAGTCTCTTACGACACCAAAACCGTTCTTTGCTTGAAACTTCTTTCTCCCCCAAAACACACACAGGATTCATTACGCCTAATAAATTAATAATTTTGTAATATAAGTTTTTATTTATTTAGAGTAAATGTTTTTTTTTATGCTTTCCTTCGTGTACTTATTTTTACATGAAATTTGTTTTTTTGTTTTTTTTTTATTATGACAAAGAAAGAAAGTTTTAAAGGATATTCCTTATTAAATTTTACTTTTATTAAGCTATTTATTGATGTTTTGATGGGTAGTGCATATATATATATAATATATTATATATATATATATATATATATATTATTATATATAATATTATATATATATTATATATATTATATATATATATTATATATATTATATATATATATATTATCGTAAGATATTATTTAGATATTGTTCAAACCAAACTGACCCATATATAAATTGTTAATGATAATTTCTAAACATTCATATTATATATATATATATATATATATATATTATGATATAATATATATATATATATATATTATATTTATATACTATATATATATATATATATATATATATATGTATATATATCGATTCTTTTTGCAAGTGTGGGGGTGTGTGTGTAATACTTATCATGGTACAATGGGTATCAGGAATAGGAGACGTTGCATTTTGTTATTTTAATATTATTCTTTGTTAAATTTATAAATGGAGGATGTTTTCTTTTGTCGGTCTTCATTACATGTGAAAATAATTAAGGTAATAATTTTCCTGAAATCTTAAAAACATGGAACCCTGTTGCTTTCTTTTGCTTTTCTTTTAATCTTCAGGGTTTCACAACAGAAAACTACCTTAAATCTTTTCAACAAAATACTTTTTCTTATCTAAGCTAATTCCCGACTTC
>JABUQX010036681.1:7500-10000 GCA_015478945.1 Trachelipus rathkii
AAACAGTAATACTATTCGTTCCTAATTCCCACACTCTCTTCTGTCTCCTTTATTGTGTATAGGGCATATAATTGCTTCCTCCAGTCTTCAGGTATTCTCCCCCTCTTCCCAAGCTAATTTGAGAATTTCCATGAACCAATAAGCTATGCCTTCTCCCTTCTTAAAATAGTTCGTTACTCAGTCCGTCATATCCTACGCTCTTTCTACTTTTCAACTTCTTAAGCGCTTCTATTACTTCTATTTCAATCATTCCCTTTTCCAATTGTTCATGAATAGCTCTGGGGAGCCCCTAATCTACCTCCTCGTCCAATCCTTTTCCCTTCTTCACATTCAGCAATTCTTCAAAATACTCACTATATATATATATATATATATATATATATATATATATATATATATATATATATTATATATATATATATATATATATATATATATATATATGTGAGAATATATATAAATATGTATTGATATATATATATATATATATATATATATATAGATATATATATATATATATATATATATATATATATATATATATATATATATATATATAATATATTATATATATATATATGTTAATATATATATATATATATATATATATATATTTAAATATATATATATATATATATATATATATATATATATATATATATATATATATATATATATATATATATATATATATATATATATATATATATATATTTTTGTATTGTATGGTAAAGAAGGCCTAGCTAGCTTAGACTTCGGAAAGACTTGTGACTTTGCCAGATTTTTCGATAAGATTCTAATTCTGCAATCATTTTTCAAATTTCAATTTAGTTGGAGTAAGTTATGTAAGGATAGATATATATATATATATATATATATATATATATATATATATATATATATATATATATATATATATATATATATATATATATATATATATATATATAGTAGTGACAGGACAGTTTGAGCTCTACCACCCTTTTCGATATGAAGGAATAGAGTTATAGGTCTGAAACTTGGAATATAATGTATATATGGGATAAGGACGAATCCGTGTAAATTTCAAGTCTGTAGGATGTATATAGAGGGGGGTCACCCCCGAGGGTGGACGCCGATATTGCGCTTACGCCTTTGTTGCTTGATCTGCGTGGGTGAGTTTAGGCCTAACGAGAGTTGGGATCGAGTGTGATGACGTAATCTTGGCGCAGCCAAGATTAAGTCAGTCTGAGCGCACATCCGCAACATGTGTGTGTGTGTGTGTGTGTGTGTGTGTGTGTGTGTGTGTGTGTGTGTGTGTGTGTGTATTATTAGGTTGAAGAAGTGGAAACACTTTTGAGTTGTTTTAATAGCCCTTCTACGTATCCTTCGTCCTTCTGCGTCTCCTCCTGCGTCAGCGTCTTGCATAGCGTTCAGAAATCAATACTGGTTCGTGCATTTCATGCGAGAAGCCCAACACTAGCAACCACAACAGGATCACCAGCAGCAGCAGCAGCAGCTCAGGTCCTGCCACCGTCGCCTCCGGGCGCATTCGGTTCCAGTTTCAGCTCAGCCCTCCGTTCCGTGTCCGCATCATCACAACGACGCCGCCAGGTCGGTAGAAGCATATGCAAATCTTCAAATAAGGTAAAAATGGTTTGAATTTTTTATTATTATTATTATTTTTATTATTATTATTATTATTATTATTATTATTATTATTATTATTATTATTATTATTATTATTATTATTATTATTATTATTCCTTATTATAATAAAAAGATTTGAAGAGAAAAATTTTGTTTAAACTTATATATATATATATATATATATATATATATATATATATATATATATATATATATATATATATATATATATATATATATATATATATATATATATATATATATATATATATATAAAAATATATATATATATATATATATATATATATATATATATATATATATATATATATATATATATATATATATATATATATATATATATATATATATATATATATATATATATATATATATATATATATATATATATATATTTATATATATATATATATATATATATATATATATGTAATAACAACTATATATATATATATATATATATATATATATATATAATATATTTTGTTTTTGTTTTTCTTGGTGTTGATTCTTTTTTGAAGGAAAGTGGTAGTTCGCTTGAAAAACGAGAACAATTATCTTTCTAGACGCAGATGTTTTCAAGGTTATCAGAGAAGATATATGAATCAGATTTATAGGCCCACTGTTATATAATGAAGCTGTGTAATATCACCATTATCCAAAATATATACAGGCAAGTGACATGATGAAAAAAACATCTGCGTGAACAACAGAAATTTTCTTCAAAAAGAAAAAAAAGAGTAGTGATTTTAACTCTATAATATGTTTTTATTTCTAATAGAAATTAAAATTTAAAAAATATTTTTTTAATATATGATGGAAGTGAATTAGCTAAACATTATATATATAT
>JABUQX010036681.1:15000-42500 GCA_015478945.1 Trachelipus rathkii
TATGATGGAGCCTCTTCCATGAGAGGCGAATTCCGAGGAGTGCAATCTGTTATTCGGAATGAGTATCCTAAAGCTCTATACACACATTGTGTAGCACATTGTTTAAATCTGTCTCTCAGACTCTTCTAAAATTCAGGCAATTCGAAACGTCTTAGGATTCATCTCTGAAATATGCACTTTTTTCGATCGAGTCCGAAGCGCACAAAACTTCTGGAAGATAAAATAAAAGAGTTTTCTAGTAACCAAAATAACAAGAGGATCAAAAAGATGTGCGAGACCAGATGGTGTAAATTTTAAACGGTTTTCCTTTTTAAGAGACTCTTGAGCCAATACTTGCGTCATTGGAAGAAATAAAAGAATGGCCTGGTGAATTATCACAGAAAGCTACTTCGTTGTTAAATTCAATCAGTAATTTGAATTTTATAATAACATTATTCGTTTTAAGTAAATTTCTTGGAATAACCTACACCTTGTCAAAACAGTTACAGAGTGTCCATTTGGACATTGTCAGTGCAATAAACTTAGTGAAAGACATTATTCAACTTCTCGAAAAAGATAGACAAAATGCAGACACAGAGTTTAAAGCCATATTTACACAAGCTAAAAATGTATGCGACAGCTTAGGTATTGAAATAACAATTCCAAGAACTACGAAGTTCCAGAAACATCGTTGTAATGTTCCTACATCAGATCCCGAATCATATTACCGCATCTCAGTTTTTATTCCGTTTATTGATGATCTGATTTTTTCGTTGACTGATCGATTTCTCTCGCATGAAACCACTATCATTTCACTTCAGTATATTTTACCAGAAAGTGCAATGTACCTTATAAGCATATTGAAAAAAACATCCTCTTTTATAAAGACGACCTTCCAGACCCTCACGAGGATACACTAAAAGGAGAGTGGTGTCTCTGGCAGCGTAAATGGCTGCTAGAAAATGAAAAACCAAAAACTGCGATCGGTGCTTTGGCTAAGTGTGACAAGAGGAGGTTTCCTAACATTGCTACTCTCCTGAATATCTTAGCAGTATTGCCTGTATCCACCGCAACAGTAGAAAGAACCTTTTCGACATTAAGGCGTCTGAAAACGTATTTACGGAATAGTGTTGGAGAGGATCGCATTACAGGTCTTGCTTTACTGTCAAATCATCGAGATCTCAGCACAGAAGTCAGCAATGAAAATATTTTGAATCACCTCACTCAAAGCAAAGTGCTGAAGTACCCTTATAAAAAAAAAGATAGAGTTTTTATGAATATTATATATATATATATATATATATATATATATATATATATATATATATATATATATATATATATATATATATATATATATATATAAAATAATATAATAATATTATATATATATATATATATATATATATATATATAATTATTTTCATTTAAATAACCACTTTTTGAAAGTCAAATCTTAGAAATTTTTGCTACAGACATTATATATATATATATATATATATATATATATATATATATATATATATATATATATATATATATATATATATATATATATATATATATATATATATATATATATATATATATATATATATATATTATTTTTGCCAAATTCTAAATTTATTTCCATTTTTGTTTACTTGTTTGTTTACATTTATTCAACTTTTGTTTACTTTTTTGTTTACTTGTGGTTTACCTTTTCTTTACTTTTTTGATATTTGCCAAACGAGATCAAAATTTGTAACTTGACACACACATAATACTCAGAGAATTGAATATAAAATGGTTTAACTTAATTTACATAAATTTATACTAAATAATTAACTTTTGTTAACGATTTTTACATCAAATCAAACGCAAAATTTTGCTTCATCATATTTTAAATATTCGACAATACTAACACTTTTTTACTTTTTACAAGTTTTAATTCAAAATTTCCAACGAACTATTTTATAAGATTATCAATATTTGGCGTCTAACGCAAACGACAACAAGATCTTTTCTGTAAGATTGTGTCTCAATAGTCAACGATATATAATTTTTACGATATTTACTAAATATGATCATATACGATATATCAATATTTTTGCCAAAAAATATGTTTAGGGGAATATTTTCTTTTTCCTTTTTATGTTTGAGCATTTACTTGTATTGGGTTTTAAAAAAATAAGCAAAAATAATATAAGCATAATGTTTTAGCAAGTATGAGTGTAACTATTCAGTTATTAGCTTTCGCCGAAAGAAGGGTAGAGAGTAAACAGAAAAATTCCAAAATCTCATAGAAGCTCTGATTATTAATTTTATATAACTGGACATAAAAAAAATGAATGAGTTCAAAAAAGGAGCGAGTTCTTTTTCGAGGAAACCGCAATTATCAAAGTGTTTAAGATAAAGACAAACAATAATAATAAATGAAGGGTTTCCAAAGGCTAAAGAAACTTCCAGTGAAACCTACTCAAAGAATAAAACTAAATTGATCTAAGGTTTTGAGGACCCACTAAAGGCCTCGACTGTCTTTATCAAAACACCCAAGACCTTAGAGGTTAATCTGAGAGAAACTTAGCACTTTCGTCAAAAATTTAATCTAAATAAGAACAATGGCCT
Source organism: Trachelipus rathkii (assembly GCA_015478945.1). Classification (NCBI taxonomy): domain Eukaryota; kingdom Metazoa; phylum Arthropoda; class Malacostraca; order Isopoda; family Trachelipodidae; genus Trachelipus; species Trachelipus rathkii. The sequence goes on from JABUQX010036681.1 coordinate 17,587, forward strand.
TTTTTCTAAGCATCTGAAAAATTGGGAGAAGGAAGCGGTAACGCTTAATCACAGGAGGAATTAAAATGTCCAGAGGCCCTGAACAAAATAAAGCACTACATAAACGTAAGAACATAGCGAAGTGAAAATTTTCAATAGTTTCTCTTTGTCATAAATAAAAAAAATTACAAAATCTACATTACGGTGACTACATTGGCGAGAATGAGTCCTAATATAAAGAAAATTTAATTTCGCCTTAAAGGTAAAGTTCGTGCAATGATTTTTTTTACTCTAAGCTGCTTAATAATCATCTCTCGTAGAAGAAGTTCTGACTTGGCAGATTTGGAATTCAATTAACGGGACGGAATCTTTAACAAGCAGCTGCTATGATAATGAGTGTTGGCCTGAGCAACGAAGCAAGTTTATATACTAAGCAAGTTGACCGAGAAAAGGATTGCCATGTAAAATCCTACCTAAAAAATAATTTAATCAATTGTTTATAAAAATTTATAATTTCAACATTAAAAAACAGCTAAAGTAATTGGCTATCATAAATAAATTTAACATTGTATGAAACAATGTGGTTTATTTATAAAAATTGTCGATAAATGACATAGCGACTTACGGCATTGAAATCACAAGTTAGCAACTCGTGTCTATTTATTGCTATAGAGAATTAACTAATAATTATTTATAATAATTAAGATCTAGTATTACTAGTAAATAGATATTTAAATGACCGGAAAGAAATTCTGAAAATTTTAATATAAAAACCAAATTTCTATCTGAAGTGAAAGAGTTAAAACTTTGGCTTTTTCAAAATTCAAAAATAAGGTCAACTGTGACTGACGAACACTTGACCTTTTCAATTAACTTGGTCAAAGATATTTATGCAAGTCAAAGAGTAATGTATGAAGATTGATTTAACACTTCCCCCAAAAAAAAAAATTCCCTATAAGACCGATGGGTACTGGGGAAAAGCAAAGTAACATTAAATTGCACATTAAGAAAACAAAAATTTATAAAAAGAAAAAGAAAAAAAGAAAAAAGAAAAAAGAAAAGAGACAGCATTAAATAGTGTTCCCATTTTTCAGTGAACCGTGTCTGAAGGTAAGGATTGAGTTACTACCCGTATACTCCACCGATATAATACGATCTCTTAAGTCCGACTCATTGTAATTCAGAAAACACCCCAAACAAGTTCAGGAAAGACATAATTCCAGTGAAATGATATAGCAAATTTTGTTAGTGACGTGCTTATTTATTAAGAGGTATAGCGTCATTAACGTGAATAGCTTTTATTGACGAAGCGTACCACAATCCCAAAATTAAACTTTACAGGCGGTTGCAGTTGCAACGTATGGTCTTGTCGACCTAAATTAAAGTTTAATTAAAGAACCAATTGATCAATTTTGTAATAAGTATAATATGGAGATTCAAATTATTTTGATACAATTGGAGTTTCAAACCATTGTAAGAAATAATTAAGTTTAAAATCGAAATTTGAAACAATTGGGAAACTAAACCAATGGGTTATGGATGTCTTTCACCCTAATTTTACAAGACACCACTATGCCCAGACCACTGGCAGCTTAATGGTCAAAGGGGATTAATGTGAAAGTGTTTGTCTAACTTACTACTTTCACGGAGTATTTTTGTCCGAAAAACCTCCATCCCTAGCACATAAAGTCACTTCCCTTGTTGAAGACGTCTCACTGAAATATGTCCCCCCGTCCCTCGAGTGAAAATAATTCTAAAGTCAATGAATCAGGCTATCGACAGCGAATTCTAATAGGAGATTGAAATAGGAACCCGGGGAAAGGTTCAGGATTACACGACGCACTTTATAATAAGAATATAAACAAGATTAATAAATTAATAGAGTAATTAATACAAAGCTGTACCGCGCGAAAAATTTCACCGCCAATATCCTCGGCCAATAGAACGAGAGTTTCAGAGTTTTTTTTAAAATTCGATTTGTTTTTGCCTTCATTTTCGTTATCATCTTTTGGTAATTTTCTTTTCCTTTTACTTTTTGTGGGAGTTTGAACTGAATTATATTGCTCGTCATTTTCTTGGTAACTTTCTTCCGAAAATTCGCCGAAATTATTTTCCAAAGTGTCATTTCCCGTTATATTATTACCGTTTGAAACTGAATTTTCAATTGTCGCTGGGCTGTTATCTTTCTTTTTTCTTTTCTTCTTCTTCAATGTTTTTTCCATGGTCTCTTGAAGTGTTTCATCTTTTTCTTTTGAAGTCTTATTGATGCTTTCAATAGAATTATCACTTTCTAAACATTTTTCTATGCTAGTAATGGAGTCATTCAATTTTTTATTCTTCTTTTTTGATAGTTTTTTAACACTTTCAAAATCGCCATTTTGTTTACCTTTAGTGTCAGGAAGATTTTCTATATTTGAAGTATCATGATGATCCGAGTGTGTTTTGCTGGAATTTGTAGCAGGCGCTCCTTCTTCCATTTTTAACATCTTTTTAAGCTTCCTTTCTTTTTTCTTAAGATTTCGTCTCCTCCTCCTTTCTTCTTCGGCTTCCCAATGCTCTTCAAGATCACTTCTATTTGCAACATCCAGCAGACCAAAATTCCAGTTGGACCATATAAATATATTATTATATATTATATTATATGTATATGTATATGTTATATATATGCGTACTGTACTACGTATTGCGAGATAGTATATAAGAATTAGGACTATGAAGTTAGTATACTCTATAAATAAATATTACTTATATGGTCTTTTATATTATTATAAATAAATTCAGTAGTAAAAACTTATTATGCTATACATATATAGTAAAAAAAAATAAAAACAATATATAGCTATATGAAATAGGTAATATTAAATATTAAATATTAGATATTAATGATTAAGAGATTACACATACAATATATTAATAATGATAATATATTATTTAGCGACACACTGCTGTTCACCCCTGCGTTCTAAAATTCAAGATTTAAAAAATGATTTTATATTAATTAATACTATTATATATTATATATATATATATAAATATTTGTTCCCTTTCATACGAGTGAGCTGAGCAGGATGATTATTCAGACTAAAGCTAGCAGAGTAGATACATAATTTTTGTCCTTTTCAAATTCTCCGCAAACGCATAGCCTTAATGTATGAGGCTAATCTGTCTGCCATTTCAGATCGATTAATCTGAAATCGATTAAAATAATGAGGTCGACTTGTAAATTCGTAAATGTCGTATATAGAGAAAGCATACATAGAATATTTCTTCGCTTTCTCACTGTGTTATGAGAACCTGCGCTATTTGGCCTACTCTTCGTATATTTACTCTACAATTATTTTATTTTGAGGGTAACTTTATACACTTTTAGAATATTTCAAGATCTTTAAGCATATCTTCATTTTATATTTTATTATAATGTACCATTGTTGTTGGTATAATTGCAGTTAATGTATCCTTATTTTCTTCTGTATATATGTAATTCTTTTGGAAGCATTGCATCAAGCAATTCTCCGCTCCTTACGAGATCTTACAAGTTTAATGTCATTTAGTCAAAGCTTACCTACAATCGTTATTATTAACATGGAAAGTAACTCTGTAACTTTACTTTATCATACATTTTATTATTATACTTATAATATTTATTATTATTATGCATTATTATTATTATTGTTTTAGGTAATTATTACTCATTATTATTAGTTATTATGTATTATATTCATTATTGTATTATTATTTTGTATCATTTGCATGTTGCATATAATATCTTATTATTTATTATTGGTATATAATTTATACATTGAATTTCAATTATTAAAGATCATTGAAGCTTTGTAATTAATGTAATTGTTCATTATTATTTATTATTATTATGATATTGATATTATTATTATTATTATTATTATTATTTATTATTATTAAGTACTTTATTATTATTATTATGTATTATTATTAATTATTGATTATTTATTCTTATTATTGTATTATTGATTAATTATTATTATATTATTATGAGTCATGATATTATTATTATGGCTGTTCAGATGATGTTAAACAATCTCATTTTCAATCATGTGGATTTTATGATCAATATGTAGAGAATTACATATTAAGCTTCCAAAGTTTTGTCACCATTCCCTCTCATTCACGACGATAAGATCATATGGGACTATCATAAGATTGATCGGAATACGTATTCTCTGATATTATTAGGAATATTATACTTTCTTAAATACAAATTGGTGTGAGAATAAATGCATAACTTGCAATTGGTTTAATTTCTTTAATATTATGTATATTAAAGACGTTTTTATATTTTTTTTTTTCTTTGTCTTTTATGTACCAACTGCTCCTTATAACTTATGGTTCAGAGTAGAGCGAGTCAGACACATATAAAGAGTTGTTTTTATTCATTATAATGAACTGTCAGCTTACTACTGCTCACTTCTCCTGAAAGAAAGCTTTAAACTCGTTTATTTTCCTGGTTCTTATTTTTTTCTTTTTTAATTTATTTATTCGAAGATTGTTTGTTTGCAATTTAATACAAAAAGAAAAGATTTTCTTTTTTTTTCTAAGAAGTTTTTTTAATTTTTATTAGCTAGTAAGAATTAAAGTCAATAATAATATATAATATTTAATAATAATACTGATAAATAAGAATTTACTATAATTAATGCGTAATAATTATTCTCTTCCTCTATAGTCGATAAATCAGAATAAGAATCAATAGCGGGGGTTGAATAACTACGCGTCAATATAATAATAATGAATCAATCAATTAATAATAATCAATAAAATATGAGATATAATTAAATGAATATCAATAATTAAATATAATATAATAATAATAATAATAATACAATTAATAATAATAACTAATAATCCATAATAATAATAATAAGTAATATGAATATATTCAATAATAATAATATTAATAATAATGAATTTAAGCGTGTTATAGAGGCCTTTGCAGGTTCAGTAATAATAGGAATAATAATAATAATTATAGGATAATAATAATAATAATAGTATTATATACATAAAAGTTTAATAATAATGTATATATAATAATAATAATAATAAAATAATAATAATAATAAAATATAATATATAATTTTAATCCTAAGCTAGTCTTATTTTTATATCACGGAATCGTTCTGAATTTAATATGAGACTTGCACGATTCTTTTTGCAGTTCTAAAGATAACTCACGCGGCTTACATCGATGTTTTTTTTTTGTGGGGATGGTTTCCCTTGAAGACTATTCTGGAATAGAAATAGAAAAAGCAGGCTCTGTGGAACCATGTTAATGTTAATATTTCGTCTGAAAGATCACGCGCACAGAGATGAGTCTAGACAGATTTAATCATTGAAAGAGACCGAAACGAAATGGTTTTACTTAACTATGAATGTGAAGTAAAATTGAGAAAATGTATACTCATGGAAGAATCGTTAGAATGCTTGAAGTTAAAAAATCGAGAATATATATTATATTCAAAAGAGAGAAAAAAGAAGAAGAATTTCGAAAGAGCTTGCGGAGACAGCTTCTGAAAACTATTTGAACAGATAAAAAAAACAGAAACACATTCCCTTAACAGAGTTTTTTAAAATGTGGATCACGAGCCATTAAGCATCTATATCTTTTTGATCTAACTAAGGAAGTTTTAAATTTTTTTTTGCGTCAAATATAGAGTTTACTAAAGCTATCTCTGTTAAAAAAAACAGCACAAGATATTGCAAAATAAAGCATGTAATTTTTGAAAAATTGGAGAAATAAATTTAAGCGATTTTCTTTGTGTGTTTTTTTTTTGGTCATCAGTATAGACGTTTTATGACTTGCGACCCACTGGGGGTCCCGAACCGCAGTTTGAAAAACACTGATCTAGAAAAATCGAAATTCACATTTCTTACAGTTATCTGAAGTAATTCGGCACTATTTCTTGGCTTATTCTTTCGGAGGATTTATTTTGCATTTAGAAGAATTAGAAGACTTGGATATAACGAACACGAGCAAACTTATTTACAAGCAAATAAGAAAGCTTAATTTTAATATTATCTAATCATATATCATGCTATTCTTTTGTGCTTCTTTTTATTACTTTTGTATAATTTAAGTGATACAAATCAATATATATAATATATATTATAATATATTTTTTATATTAATATAAAAAAAATAGAGATACATATATTATATATATATATAGTATATATATATATATATATATATATATAGTATATATATAATCAGTATAATATAATATTAATTAGCACCGTATTTAATGATATAGCTATATAGTAGTATAGCTGCTGCACGCATATTTAAATACAAACAGTATTAAGAACCTAGTATATATTAAATACTATTTATGACAATAAATAACGAGCGTATATAGGTATATGATATACTACGTACTGACCTATATACCTTAATACGGGATTATATATTATATATAATATTATATATTCATATATCATGATATGTATTTAGTCTTTGATATTTTATAAATTAATATATATATATATAGTATATATATATATATATTATATATTAATATATATAGTATTGGAACGGCGCGGGGATTAGGCGCAGGGGAACTGGTGACGGCGGGGCTCGTTGAGAGAATGCGGGATTGCCGCCTTGCGGCGATGGGCGGGTGAGCTGGAATGCTGAGCCGATGGCGGGAGTCGGTTTGGATAGATCGAAGTGCCGGACGGATGGCAGACATGTTACCGTCTTGCATCAGCTAATTATAATTTTATATATATATATATATAATATATATATATTATATTATTATATATATATACTATCTTATATATTATATATATATATATAATATTATATATATATATATATATATATTATATATATGAATATATAAAAAAACAAATACTATATATTATATATATATATATATCGAATTTATAAGAAGATTAAATTATAATATTATATAGTATATATATATATTAAAATAATATATTATATATTATTTAATATATATATATATATATATATATATATATATATATATATACATATATGTATATCATATATACTATATATATATTATATATATAATATATATAATAATATATATATAATATATATATTTAATATATATAATATCATATAATATATATATTATATATATATATAATATATAATATATATATAATCGAAAATTGATGCAATAGATTACTATAACTTGTAATGCAAACAAATTTTGGTTTGTTTTAATATATTGGAACTGTTTGCTGACATAAACATTTAACCTAAAAACTTAGATCTGAATCAGCATCTCAGAATTGAACAGAGACAATTAATCACAGAGCATGATCTTTGCATAACTTACCGGGGTGGGACAAAACACACAGCACATACGACATCCACACTACACCACCTTACCTACAGGACTTCACACAAAGAGTACACATCCCTACACACACATCAACACACACCCACATATATAATATATATATATATATATATATATATATTAATATATATCATATATATTATATATGGTATATATATATACTTATTATATATATATAATATAATATATATATATGTTATAATATATATATATATAAATATATATATATATAATATATATTATAAAAAAGCTTTAAATATTGGATATAGTATAGTATATATATATATATAGTATATATATTAGTAGTGATGTATGTGAATATTATATATATAATTAAGTTATATAATAGTATATATATTAGTATATATATATATATATATATATATATATATATATATAATATATATATATATAGATATATATATATTAGTATATATACTATGATTGGCAACCTGTATGTGACATTCCACCACCCGTAAACATCGACATTTAATTAACATCCGCATGCCGCACAATTCATTGATCTGAAACATCTGTAATTATTAAATGCAGGATGTTGGCAGATGTATAAAACTTTGAAAGCTATTAAAGTGTAGGATAGTGTTTGATTAATTTTTTAGATAGTGTGAATAATGAAAAAGAAAATCTTTATATTATATATATATACTTATATATATATATATTAATAATATATATATTTATATATAATATATATATAATATATATATATATATATATACGGACATTTATAAGTGGTTGACTCGGTGCCATTAGGTTAGGTTTAATTTAGGTTAGGTTAGGTTAGATTAGGATTCAAGTTTAGGTTAGGTAGGTTAGGTTAGGTTTAGTGCACTAAACCCAAAAATTAATGTATTTACCCTAAAATGTATTAAAAATAACGATACATTAATATGGATTTTCGCATCCTGGAGGTCAAGCCAACTTATAAATGCCTATATGATATATAATATATATAGTATATATATATATATTATAATATATAATATATAGTATATATATATAAGTATATATAATATATAATAATATATATACTATATATATATTTATATATATATATATATATATTATCTATTCCAGCTTTTTCACTTTTTATATCTTCGACTCAAATGATTAGAGTGTCTTTGGACACTCTCCTGAAGAGACTCTTCAATCGATGCATAGATAGCCGAAAGATACGTTTCATTCGTCAGATTCAGCAATGATTAGGCTACATATGGTAAATTGCGTGTCTGTTTCTGTGTATTTTGCTTTTTATTGGCTGTTGATATTTCTGCCTTTAGTAGCAATTTCATCACATAGATCATCCTAAATTAATTTTTACCCTCTGTGAAACACGTTCAAGAAGTTTGGTTTTGTATCTAGGATCTAGAAATGTTGCTATTGCACATGCGCGCCATTAGTTTGCAGCGTTTGAAATTTATATTCTCATCCATCATGAAAGTGGTTTAATGTCTCCTTGAAAGTCCCTTACCTTTAATATATATATATAATTATATATATATATATTATATATATTATTATATATTATATATATATAATATATATAAGTATTATTATATTATATATGAATATATAGTAAATATATAAATATATATTATAATATTTATATATATATATAATATAAATCCTCTCTGTGTGAATATAGGCACCTAACCTACAGGCAGGCCCACTCTCTTCCCGTCCATCACTCGGAGCGCGGGTTAAGCAGAGCACCGGGTACAAGGTGAACAAAAACCTTAGCAAGACCGGAAGAATCATATTTTATTGATAAGGTAAACTGTTCCACCTTCTACTCCACTTCGCAGTGTCAATAAGTATTTGATAAAATACCCCCTTCTGCATGAGTAATTCAACCGTGCTGGGATGAACCTGGGCCCTATGCAGATGAACGGGACGGGATAGAGCGTGGCATTCCTGTAGGTTGGTGCTATATTCACACAGGGAAGATTGGGAAGCGTCTTCTTTAGTCCATCGTGGCGTAGTGGTCACAGCAACATACTCGTTCACTGCTAGGCCCAGGTTCAAATCCAGCAGGCGGTGAGTTACTGCAGAGGTTATTTCTTATCAAATGATATATATATATATATATATAATATATAATATATATATTATATATATATATATATATACTATTAATATATATATAATATATTATGTTATATCATACTATTATATATATATATGTATTATAATATCTATATATTATATATATATATTAAATTATTATATACTATATATACATTATATATAATATATATATATATATATATATATACTATATTAATATATATATACTATCATATATATGAATATAATATATATTATAAATTATATATATATATATATATATATATTATATATATATATTATATATCCTATAATAATATATATGATAATATATACATATATAGATGAATAATATATATTATATATAATATAATAATATATATATATATATATATATTATATATAGTATATAATATATATAATATATAATATAATATATATTATATATATATATATAAATATTAACTCAGCTAACTCCATCCATCTCCACCCATCCCACCCTCCCACCACTCATGATCTATTGACTTTACTTTTTCATGTCATATATGTAGCAGTATTTACTGTATTGCAAACTCAGATGTTGTTTAGACATTACTTTAACAATGTAGTTTCTTACAACACCACTAAATAAAGAATTCACAATAACTGTCTATTAGCTTATTAAACTACACGAATAAATGCTAACATTAAACAAAGTTTCCACAAAGGTCTATCAATAGTACTATCCTAAATTTGCCAATATAAAACGTAACCTAACCCTACTTTTTATAATATTCTCTAAAAATATCAATGTTAATTTAACATAAACATAGTAATATGCTTAAAACCTACCCAAATTTTCAGGATCTACCCCATCTTAACGCGTCGGAATATAATTATACTATATAAATATATATATAATATTTATATATAATAATTGATATATATAATATATATACTATAATGATCATATATTATATTAATATATATATTAATATATACTATATATATATTAATTATATATATATATATATATATATATATATATATATGATCATGCAAATTTCTACAAACCAAGTGTAATCGGCGGCGGTATTTTTCACATCGTAAGAAAATTATAAGGAAAAATTTATGAAACAGACAAAGACAAACTTTCTTGTAAATGGTGAATTTTCCAATATAATTTAATTTAATTAATATTAACAAACAGTAAAAAGAAATTGATATATATATTTTTGGGCTTCACACCTAACCCTTATACAAAAATAAGTAGCCTAAAGCAATTTATCAGTTTTAATTTGTTGTCAGCTACGTAAAGTTGTAGAGTGAAAGGTAGACGTCCATCACACTGTTTTTTATATTGTTAATTACGGAAAGTACCGTAGGCGTGGGATAACACGTTGCCCCCAATGGCACCTGCAAAAACCTTCCCCGCGGATCTACCGCGGGCTTCCGGCAACACCGGTGCCTAAATTAAAATCAATTCTTTCTTTTTTCCTATTTTTAAAATGAAAGAACGCAATCTTAGCGTAGGCAAGCTTAAAATTTCGCCTTTATTGGTGTATTTTTTACCTCATCGTCTAAAAATTCCATCACCTCAATACTGTTCGTAAAGAAAAATTTGCATAAGCCCTCTATATAATATATATATATATATATATATATATAGATATATATATATAGTATATATATATATCATATATGATTCGCATATATATATACATATATAGTATAATATATATATATAATATATATATATATATATATTATATATATATGATATATGAGCTGTTACTAAATCCAGGAGCCGCAAAAAAAATTTTAAGTTCGTAAAGTTGGTAAAACCCTGGGAAATGCATTTAATGATCCTATATTTACGAAACAGAAAAAGATGATAACTTTCTTTGAATTTTTTAATATAATTGATTAATATAACAAAAATAAGTAACAAGAAATTGATATAATAATTTTGTTGAGCTTAACAAATGACTTAGGTCCTTATAAAAATCGAGTAAGTTAGGCATTTTATTTCGCGGTCTAAATTTGATGCATTTAACGTAAGCTTGTAGAGTGAATTTAAGGTCAGACACTTTTTTTTTTTAAGAACACCGTAGCGTGGGTCTCCCCGCGTCGCCGCCCCCCCCCAATGCATGGCAAACGGCCCGTGGGCTTCAGCGGGCTTCGGCAACACGCTGTGCCCAAAATTCAAAATTAATCTCTTCTTTTTTTCGTAGCAAAAATGAAAAGGAAGGCCATCTTAGCCGTAGGTAAAAATTTGAGATAAAAGGGATTACCAACCATTCCGATACTTTTTTTTTATTGCTCCGTGGTTAATATACGACCCTATATATTAGATATATTATATATATATTTTAAATATATATATATATATTATATATATATTATATATAATATATATATATTTTATATATATAATTAGAATATAAAATAACATGTCCTCTTATAATAATTAACTTATAATATATTTATATATATATAATATATATAAGTTATATATATAAATGTATAGGAACAAGTCCTAGCTCCTTATGAGCAGTTTGTAGAAATTGAGATAGTAAATTATTTATTAATTTTATACTATTATTATAATTGAGAAGTCATATGAATAAAAGTAATGAGTAAAAAAGATCATAGGGATACTAAACTATAATTAATGATAAGCTATCATATATAATAATAGGTTAAAGAATCAAAAAATAGTAATATATATACATAAATATTTATGATAATGATTGTTCTTTACTTATTTATATATATATATTACGCTGACATATATTGCTCTTATTTATTATACGTCGTATATATAATTATATATATATATATTATATATACTGTTGAGGCTAAATACCCAAGCTGACCAATAGCTTCTAGTAGATATATATATAAATATTATGTTTATCTATAATATTCAGATTGCTATAATTATACTAGTAACTAGAGTATGTATATTCTATGATAGAGAGAGGATGTGTTGTTTAATTTGTTAAATAATGGGTTTAAGTGGTGTTGTTGTTTTAAGTCGCGCTCATATTATTAGTAAGTATTTAACATGTATAGTATATGATACACATCTGGTTATTATCTCAACCTCTTTAAAGTATATGTTATTATTATTTATTATGTTTATATTTAATTAGTATAAGAAATCTGAACGGAACAATCACTAAAAGTATTCCTATTAACAATACTAATACGCCATATGAATACAGCACGAATAACACAATTAAATAAATAGTGAGCGATTATATTTTATTATTTCATCCTACAATATTTATATTAGCTACAAATATTTTATCACTAACGGTACGTAATATACGTGAGTATACCTAAATTAAAAATAAATTTTATTTGCAATGAAATCATTAATTTTAGTTAGTCAAGCTATGTTTTTGTATACAATAGATGGCTGTTTTATAATCATAACAACAGAACTTCTTTTTTAGCATTTCCCTATATGGCTACGTATTCGCTTGGAATCCCACTGATGTATAATAAATATTCCCTATACTATATAGTATCATTTCATAATGGAATAATCGATTTTTATAAATGCTATATGATAGTATATATTATATTATTATTCTATTGGATAGATGACTCTTAATAAGTAATTGTTTGAGTATGTTTGATATATCATTTGACATAATAACATAAAATCATATCATAAGTCATTATCATACGAGAAGTTGTTAATAATAATTTAAACTTATTTATCCAGAATTATATGTTATTAAAATAATGACAGTTAATCTATCAATGATACATGAATTATTAAAACTTATCTGAAATCAATCATCCTTAAAAGCACGTAGCAAATTCTCGCCCTTTACCTATATATTAACTGACGCGAAAAAATTTCCAGTTGGAAATATAAATTATAAAAGAAAAAAAGAAATAAAAATATTAATTATTAATATATGATTTATAATTGAACAAAGGTACGCTTATATTTCTTAGTACAATTATAATTATTTAGTCCATATATACAATTATATATTCGCGTCATCAATATGTACCAAAGTTGTCGTTAAAAAAGAAGACATTTTAAAATTCATTTCTTCCACGCTCTACTGATCACTATATATATTAATGTGCGATAAGCTTACTTTCTCTCACACAACTATTTGGATGTTATTTATGCAGTCTCTATCTGGAATCGGTATAACTGGTAATTATTATTTGACGTATAAATGAATACTCACGTTGTAGGAAATAAAATTAGGTTTGATATATAAAATTTTAATAAGTTTAAGAAAATAGGTCTATAAAATTACAGTATAAAATGAGAAGAACATAGAGGTTCTATTACCTCTAACGTATAAGCCGGGAGTAATCACGTGTAATAGAAATATGTTACTTATAGTTGGTTATCAAATATATTGGAGATTGATTTAGCTATTATGTAATTAGAAGCAGTAGATTGGACTATCAATGATATAATTACGATATCAGGAATTAGTATTATAATTATTTGATCGCCAGTACGAAAGTAATGGATTAAATATTTATTATATGCTTAGAATGGTGAAGATACATGGGAGGTATTAGATTAATTAAAAATTTATAGTTTTTTTTTATTATTTCTGCAAATATAATGGATAAAAAAATTCAATCTATTATATTAGGTAATACAATAATTATATTCATTATGTTATTTAATTTCAAACTGATATTCAGTTATCAGATATGTAATTTTCAATAAGCTAGCCAATTATTTATAAAAACTAACAATGTAACTTATTCTTATACATTATTCATTACTAACTCTTCTCTATTATATAGGGTCTATATTACCAATGGTTTTATTATTAGTACAATTATTAATTATATAATTATTAATTTTAATATAATATATATAAATATATATATATATATGTATATATATCATAATAATTAATTATATAAATAATATAATAAAAATAAAATTAATATATTAATTTAATATAAAATAGAATATATTTTTTACAATATACTTTTTAGATATATCTAGCGAATTGATAAAATCTAATATATTAATATTTAAGTTATATAGTATTATATATAATAATTAATATAATGAAAAATATAGTATATTATATATTATTATATATTCTAACATGATAATATATATTCCCTTTTCATCTTACTAGTGAGTAAGCAGGTTATTTTATTAACACACGCATATATTATAAATTACATTTCTGATTTAGTTATAAACTTCTATCTGCTAGATATAACTACTAGCTTATCCAACTAATATTCTGTAACCTACTACATAGATCAATTAAGCCTGATATATATAATAGTAATATCATATTATCTTATTTCACTGATTCTATTTAAAAATAACGTCGTAGATGCAAACAATAAGAATTTCATAAAGTACAGTTGTATGCCGATTGACCCTCACTTCTATTATCCTAATATTTTCTCACACTTTAATATTATCTATTTGAGGTCGAGTAATCAACAACTTTATAATAACAAGTTTAAGAATCTATAGAATATCTTATTTTATCATATTATAATGTATTATTGATTACTCATAGTTCGTTATATATGCATGTATATTTAGCTGTTAGTCATTTTTTTGTATTTAATTTAATCCAACTGAGCAGTAACATTACAATAATATAAGATAAATGTTTACATAAATTAAGACAAATTTATAGGTCCAAAACCTGTGTGTCAAAATTGAGCTATCTAGCTATAAAGTCGTTCAAAGACAAGTTTTCAAATGTTCTGAAATAGAAGAAAAAATAATTTACTCACATGTAGTACTTTTTTCTATGAGAGGTTAATTTGTTTATTCTGATTGAAAAAAATTACTGGCGATATTCTGAACAGTTTTGTATGCTCTTCTAATTTGACACTCGGTATCTGCAGGACCCATCTAAACTGTCATCTAATATATTACCTACTAAAAGTATTATTTTAAAGACTATACCGTTAAAGAAACGTCAAAACTTTTATATCAAAAAAGACATAGATATCATATTTAGAATTAATATATATGTTATGAATTATTATTATAGCCGATGTAATATAAGTATATATATTAAGTAATTAAAGCTTTTCTTATTTTGCGTATACTATGTATACATTTAAGTTTACTATACTATTTAGATGTAGTATATCATAGTATATATCAGGTATTCTGGCTAATTATACGTCATCATAGTTAATATTTGCCTAGCACTAACATATAATCAGCTATCTTGATTAGCTTAATCTCACACGAATCAATAAAATAACTCAATATATGAAATATGCAGAACGCGTGAACAAGAATAATATTGATTATGATATGCAAGAGTAAAGGACTTTTAACTTATATTTTTTCTTATATTTAATTGAATAGCTGAATATTTAAAAGGATAATTAAACAGTAAATAAATGACTTATGGTAAGCATTTTAAATATACAAAAGAGCTTATGACACAAGAACAGATTTCATTTGCATTTCTTTTCGATGCAAAGTTGATCATATGCGATGTATAAGTTATATATACTGTACAGTACTTGAAGAACAGTTAAAATCATCGATTCGTACCTTGTCTTCAAACAACTGATCGTGTCTCGGAGCACGCATACACGCAGATAAGAGAATAATTCCTTCCGAATGTTCAGTTCATCTTAAATAAAAATTCATCTAATACTAAAGAGTTAAAGATTCGTCTTAAGATTAAATAATATAATAATTAAAACATTATCCAATATGAATCATATTCGACATCATAGAGATAATTTATATAGTGAATTATATATCAAAATCAAATATTATATATCTAAATATTAGCCATTAAACTTAATAATACAATGTACGTATAAAGGGTGATGCCTAGAGTTGTTAGTTTGGTATAACAGAGAATATCATCGAGATATCGGATACTTATATTTGACGAACGAAATAATTAGTATATACTATATATATTAAAGATCTGCTCTATCACCAAGTAAAAGTTAGCAGAAAATCGTTAATGATTATTTATATAAAATATTTATAGTCTCACACTGATAACATTTGAAAAAATACGATTAGTTACACGTATAGTATTGAATATTACGATATGGAGAATGGTATCATTAAATATATTATATTCAGAGCTTCACATCTACTTAGCAAGCTCTACTTGAGAATTATCTAATCTCCTATATTGACTTTATTAATAATTTAGAAATTTAATTAACTTACTATAATGATTAATAATATATATTCATTATGATATTTTATATAATATAGAAATTATTATAAGATTAATGATACAGATATAGTATAATGATATTATACTACTAATTTTTTATTTGTTTATAATCAAAGATTAACAATAATTATCAAATAAATAAAAATATAGATTCAAGAGATTACTATTAGAAGATGATTGTGATTCATATAATATCAATTGGTATAAATACATGTCATAGAACTTTATTCATCATATGTACTAGGTGATTGATCATGATATGTCACATACGTAAATTATTAAATTATATATGATTCATAGGAAAGCTTAGTTATGATTATTACTATATTATTACTATCATTATTATAAAGAGGAGAGAAAATCTATCATGAAGAGAAACTCTGTCTCTTTAGGAAAATTTGAAATTAGAAATTATAGTCTCATATTAATTAGAAGCTGATATAATAAATAATTCTAAAATATTATTAACTATAAATATTATAATATGTGGAGGTAATAGTTTCATACTCTCATTTGAGAGATATCCTCAATGATTTTACCCTCAACGTACTTCCCATTACCTATTCAGTCTGACAACCTTCGTCCGTGACATTATATGTTATTTAAGTAATTTTTAAGTATTTAATAAATTAAATTGCATACTAATATTTAATGTATTATTAATAAATAAAATGTTATAAATCATAAAATAAAAACTAAAAAAATGAAGAAATAATATATATTATTATTATAGATAAGACATAAGAACTAATAATAAAGAAAATAATATAATTAAATAAAAATAAAATATAAAACCAAATAATATATATGAAAAATAAAACTGCTTTATAATAAATTTAACAAATTAATAAAAAAAGATTAATCATAAATACTTTAATATATATAGACTCATATTCCTAACAAAATCAATAATAAGAAATTATTAATATATTAATAAATAATTCATTAATAAATAATAAGTAAGTAACACATTTAAATTAAATAACGATAACCAATAATAATATATTAGCAAACTCTGATTTTTATTTCAGGAAAAAAGTTGAAGTTGAATAACATTTCCTGTGACGAAAATTTGAGGGAATAATTGGGAAATTAAACTATGATAAATATGGACACTATAAATTTAGAATACAAAATAAAAATATCACAAAAAAAAAAAAAAAAACGTCTATTTAACATGCATAATTGTAAAATAAATATACCACTAATTGCTTATGCAAAAATTTCTCAATAACAATAAATAATTACAGGTATTAAAAAAAAACTAATCAATTACGAGATAATGGTGTAAAAATGCGACCATAAAATGATAAATGATGAAATTATCAGCAACGTGAAGAGAAAATTTTACAAAACTTTTGGAAAGCTCGTAATTTCGTCTCCAATATGAAAGTTGTAAATGATTTCGAAATTAAAAATCATAAACACTAATACGCACAAACCTTGCAAAATAATTAAAGGCAAAATAAAAAATAAAATAATAATAATAATAAAAATTAATTAATAATAAATAATTAATAATAATAATATAATATAAAAATAATAATTAATAATATTATAATAATGCAATTATAATAAATGATAAATAATAAAAATAATAAAATAATAATAATGAAATAAATAATAATAATAATACATAATAATAATAAACATAATAATAATAATAATAAAAAAATAATAAATAAAATAATAATAATAATAATAATAATAAGTACTAATGAATAATAAATAAAATATAGATACTAATAATATCATTACAGAACTATAAATTGTTCACAATTTGAGTAAATTTGACAAGTTTTTCTTTGTGTGTGGAAGCATTGGCAAAAGACTTCTCGCATCTCTTCGGGATTTACACTTAATCATTTAGTTGCAAGACTTTACTACACTTTATATATTATTATTATCATATAATTATTTTTATTATCCTATTATTATTATATTATATTATTATTATGTATTATCTATTATATTATTAATTATTAGTATTATTTTATTATTTATGATTATATTATTAATTATTACTTATTACAATTATTATATTATTATTATTATTATTATTATTTATTATTTATTTATTATTATTATTATTATTATTATTATTATTTTATTATTATTATGATTATATTACATTATTAATTATATATTATATATTTTATTATTATTAATATTATAATTATTATATTATTATTATTATTATTATTCTTTTAGTTATTATATTATAATATTATTTTATTAAAATTGATTATTCATTGATGTATATTATTTTAATTATATTGATTTATTATTATTATTATATTATTTAATTAATATATTATTATGTTTATATTTTAATTATTTATGTATTCAATGATTGCCGTTTTTAAATCTTGTGAAGTGTGGATGTGTTTTTAAAAGTGCTCCTTATTGAATTTTATTCTTTATTTTAATTTTATCGTTTAATTTAATTTAACTTCTGTATAGTGAAAGTGTAGGTATTTATTTCAATTTGTTTTAATTGCAAAGTTTATTATTTTTAGATCTATGGGTAAGTTACTCAATCATTTAATTTGTTTCCGCGCAGGGTCCTGACGAGTTGGACGGGTTTAAATAGCTAAGTCTTAGTTTTAATTTTTTTTTTTTTCATTTTTTCGTTTTTATGTATTAAAAAATTAATTTTAAATATTTTACCGAATACAGATGTTAAGTATAGGTTTAAGTGTTTTTATTGTTTTCATTGTCAACAGTTAGATGTGTTTATTTAATCTTTGTGTATTTGGTATGATATGAGTTACTTAAATAGTGTATGTTAAATTTTTTTTTTATCTTATTTCGTCTTTCTCCTTTTTGTTCTTAATTTGTTCTTATTGCGCGTTGTGTGTGTGTCGAGTGTGTGTGTGTGATGTGTGTCGTTGTTGTGTGTGTGTGTGTGTGTTGTGTGGTGTGTGTGAAAGATGGCAGGTTTTGTCGGAGGGCGTCGGGCTTTTACATAACTTGATCAACATCCGCGGCTTAAAATCTAACTGTTGGCCTCTGGGAAATATGCACCTCACTTAATGCTTCATTCCTAAGCTTTTGCTCTTGTCGAGACATCAGAAGCTAAATTCAGTCCTAACTCGTTAATGTTCCATTCTTATTAACTTATTTCATAATTTCGTCTGAAGGTGAGTTGTGCCTATCGTAACACTCAATCTCTCTGTCAAACACGTTCGTGAATCTCGAAGTCTACCTACTTCGATGCCTGTGGCTCAAAAATCTTTCCTTCATCTACTACAATAATCTTGTGCCTCGCTACTTGTTCTGCCTTAACAGAACAGAATTTTCACTCTTCTCTTCTGGAATAGCCACTCTACTAGCCTCTCACGAGACTCTGTTAACTATCTTTCATCCAAATCACTGAGGTTCCTGCTATTTAGGTGGATTTCAATGCACACTAACTTCTGAAGTTTGGGATCCTCTCATTTACTGATTTAGGTGGGAGGAGGCGAATCATCAGCATTTCTTAACGATCTGGAGAACTAATTCAACAGGAACCTACACTACATTCCGGATGCGTCCTAAACCAATACTTTGAACTACCACTTGATCTATTGTGTCTACCACTAGTTCCTTCTCTCATATATAATTACACAACTCTTCGCTCCTTATTGGTAATTCTATCCACGACCTTTTATCTCTCTTGTAAGCTTTAATACTCATTTTCTCCTCCAACAGGCTGCCCAGCACGGCCCTTATGCGTATTTTTACTGGCACTTTTTCTTTTCGGACGGTGAGGCGATGGGTGGGGGGCTGGGCGTCCTTCTTAGCGCATACTATAAGTTGGGATGACTGCTTTGACTCTGTTATGACGCTCTCAGGGCTTCCTGTCCCACTAAGGTGGAGGCTGTAACTCTATGATCGGATGAGCAGGTTTCATTTCCTTCTATCGATCTGAAAAATTGTTCTCTCCCTCAAGATCCATGGTTTCGATCGTGCTGTCTCTCTGGCCCACAATTTCAGGGGCTAGTGACAGC
The DNA here is from genome assembly GCA_015478945.1 of Trachelipus rathkii. Taxonomy (NCBI): domain Eukaryota; kingdom Metazoa; phylum Arthropoda; class Malacostraca; order Isopoda; family Trachelipodidae; genus Trachelipus; species Trachelipus rathkii. Next base: position 38,209 of record JABUQX010036681.1, read on the forward strand.
TGCTTATCGGGTTGGAAAGGATATATTCTCCTTGTATCTTTTTCGATCACAATCTCTTGTAGATTTTCATTCAGCCTAGAATATTCGTTGCAGTGAGTCCTGACGAGCTGAGAGCGTGGCTTCCATCAAACGAAGGTGCGGCTACACCTTCTCTTAGGTTCTTCTACTGATAAAATTTTCTGGCCTCTTGCCAATCACATTCGTAACAACTTTTGTAAATCTTGCCTTTCCTCCCTTATTCGATCCTGTACTGGCTCCTGTTGCTATACTCTTTCCAACCGATAAAGGTCAATCTCTTCGCTCTCCTATTTGTTCCTCTAACTTCAACCCGGACGGATTCTGGACATTCCCCTCCGTCCACCTTTCTTCACGTCTCAGGTGTCCAATGTTCTGTTTTTTGTCTGTGGGGGATGTCTTCACGTTGATCGTGCTGTTCTGTATCGGGCTCCTGAGATCAATCAAGACGGTTATGGAAGTTGCGGGTGGCCTGATCGGCGATTCGCTCCCGAGTTTCTGAGGGTTAGTAGTGCGTTCGCGAGCTCCTCCTCCCCTCGTTCAACTACTATTCCTCTTATGTCTCAATTACTACATGCTTTCCGCAGGTTGGTTGTCTGAAGCGACGGCACAACTGTCCAAGCCTATTCCCGTAAAAGAAGGGAATGCCGCCTCTGATTCTTCTGAACTATCGCCCTATAGCTGCTCACCTTGTGTTCTAATCTTCAAGATTCTTTTGACCCCTTAACATCTCACTGTCTTAGACCCATCTGGAATCTCATTTCTCTTCTTTTCCGATCGCCAGTACGGTCTTTCCAGCGTTCGAGTGCTCCTACTGGCTGATTATACTTTCCTATTACCGATTTTATGGTTTTGGCCGCTCATGTGGGAACGGAGCGGGGAGACCTTGTGCGTGTTGGCGCTTTAGCATATCCAAAAGCATGTGACTGGGGCTAGGCACCTGTCGACGTTCCCAAGCTCCCTCTGTTTGGTCCTCCTTCTCTTTGCTTAACTATGTCTATTTGCTGTTGCAAATCGCTCAATATCGGCTTGTTGATGGGGCGACTTCTTTTCCTTTTCTGTCAATAGTGGTGTTTCCCAGGGGTGCTGTCTTTATCTTCCTCTTTATTCCACTTTTCATTAATTGATTCTCTCTACATGCACATCTAACTTTATTCCATCATTGCCGGAGGTGAACTCGACCTTCATCTTCAAATCTCATTTCAACTTCTCCTCTCTCTTTTACTTTCTAGAATTGCTCCTCCTGTTCTTAATCTTTCCTGTATTCATATGTCTGTCTGGATTCTCGGATAATATCGCGGTGGGTTCGTCTCGAACGTGTGAATTTCAAATTCTTAAAACTCAATCTTCTTTCTACATTAATTTCTGCAACATTCGTAGACATCCCTCCTATCATTTTTTCCTATCTCTTTCGACTGGTTCTCTCGTATCTCTCATGTTACAATTCTAATACATGCTTGCCTTAATCATAAACACAAAAATGTCCTGGAAACCTCACCATGACAACGGTTGCTAAGGCGGCCTCAAGAACTGGGAGTTCTGTTTAGACTGCGCAATTTTTTTCCCCTTCCAGTTACTCCAGTTATACAAGCGCCTCATCCGCCCTGGTTATGGAGTAACTGCTCTCAAATCTGGGGGGGCTCAGGTTTCAACCCGGCTTTTGGATAGGGATCGAGTCAAGGCAAAAAGAACTTATTAACTGTGCCGTTCTTCTTTCTAGTTCACTTACCCTTCTATCTTTGCAGGCGCGGATGTTGGTGCTTATCTGCTTTCTATCAGGTCCGTAGGGCAAGTGCTCGAGGGAACTTTCCATTTCGCGTGCCACCCCTTTAAGTACACACAAGGGGTCGCTGTGTCGCACATGAGTGGTTTGTGTTGTATTAGCACTCCAGACTAGTTCGCTGCGGTGCTCCTTCTTTCCTGCCACCTCTGTCTGTGAAATTCTCTTCCATCTTCTGTGTTTCCTACTCAATTTAATCTCCCCCCTTTACAGGCTAAATATTGCTCAATCTGCGTAAAAATTTAAAATTAGTTGAGGTTTTGTTTATTTTAACAACCCCCTCCTGAATAGGGCTTTGCCGTGAGCGGTGGTGTGATAAACTGTAAAAAAAAAAAAAATATGATTATTTATTACTAATTATTATTATTATTTTATTGAATTATTATTATTATTATTATTATTATTATTATTATTATTATTATTATTATTATTATTATTATTATTATTATTATTATTATTATTATTATTATATTATTGTATTATTATATTATTATTAATTATTATTATTATCTATTTTATTTATTATTATATTATTACTTATTATTATATTATTATTATTATAATTATCTATTTTTAGTATTAGTGTGTTTCGAACGTGTAGAAGACACAACATCCATGATTAGTTTACAACGTCTCAAAGTTTGAGTAAATCTCTCCCTTTTGATATATTAACTTAATAATATCCAATCTTATCTTCTATATGCAATTAAATACAAACTTTTTCTTTACGATTCATTAGAGAGTAAAATGATTTGAGAAAGAATGATAAACTGAACGTGATTTATTTCTTTTATTTTCAAAGCAGACCTTATAAAAACAATACATTATTCTTACACTTTTTTTTTTTGTCAATAATTAGTTCATTTATTCCTACAGCCAAAAATATTTTATCAATACATTAGGCTGGTCACATCCGACTGTCATTTCATCTGTCATTTTGAAGAAAAATTAAGCTATATTACTCCTTTTTTTTCTTTTCTTATTTTATTTATTTCTTATGAATTAGAGTTTTTTGTCCCAATTATAAATAAAAAATTCGAAAAATTTCCTTCTTATAATTTCATAAGAACATAATATCAATCATTATTCATTAATTAACATAATATAATACTAATAATAACATCATAATAATAATAAATAATAATATAATAAAATAATAATAGGAAGAAGAATAATAATATATAATAATAAAAAATAATAAAATATAATAATAATAATAATAATAATAATAATAATTATAATGATAATAATAATAATAGTAATAAAATAGATAATGAATAAAAATAATAATATAAAATATAATAAAAAATAATATAATAATAATATAACTAATAATAATAATAATAATAATCAATAATAATAAATAAAATAAATACTAATAATAAAAATATAATAATAGTAGAAAAATATATAAGTAATAAAAAAAAATTAAAATAATAATAATAATAATATACATAATAATAATAATATAATAATAATAATAATAATAAATAATAATCAATAATATATAATAATAATCAATAATAATAGATAATAATAATAATAATAATCTAACAATATTCATATTTAATAAAATTAAAAATCATATATAACTAATAAAAATAATAAAATAACAAAAAACAATTATATATATGAAAAATAATAAGAACTTTAAGAAATAATTAAAAAATAAAAAAAAAAAATATAAAGGATTAACAAGAATAAAAATAAAAATAAAAATAATAATAATAACAATAATAATAATAATAAAATAATATAATAATAAAATAATAACTAAAAAATCATAAATAATAATATAATAATCAAATGATAATAATAATAATAATAACAATATAATAATAATAATAAATAAATAATATAATAATAATAATAAAATAATAACAACTAATATAATAATAAAAATACTAATCAAGTAATAATATTAATTATATTTCATTAATGTCATATATTAAAAATATAATAATATATAATAATATGAAATATAATAATAATAATAATAATAATAGTAAAATAATGAATAATATAATATAATATAACTAATAATATAATAATTAATAATAATAATAAATAAAAAATAATAATAATAATAATCAATAATATAAAAAATAATAATAAAAGTAATAATAAATAATAATAATAATAAATTCAAGAAAAATATAATAAGAATAAGTATATTAAAAAAATTATAAAACTATAATAATAAAAATATAAAATAACAAAAAAAAATATAATTAAAATAAAATAAAAAAAATAATAAAAGACAATAAAAATACTAAAATAACAAAAAAATAATCATAGTAATTAATAAAAATAAAAAAATAATAAAATTATAAATAATTGTACAAAAATGAGAAATGAACAAAAAAAAAATACTAATAATAACCAAATATAATGATACAAATAATAATAAATAATAACATAATTGCTAAAAAATAATATAATAATAAATAATAATAATAATAATTAATAATAAAATAATATAATATAATAATAATAA
>JABUQX010036682.1:0-30294 GCA_015478945.1 Trachelipus rathkii
ATAAGAGTCTAACATATCCAAATCCTCTTCATATTCAGTAGGTTTATTTGCTGAAAGACCATCATCATCTCATTATTTCAGTGCTGTTGCCAGGGGTTGCATGATAAGGCGGCTTCCACTCTGTGAATCTTTTTTTCTATGTCATGTGGCCAAGCTCCTCGGTTATGCCATTTAATTAAATGCATTCTAGAAGTGTCACCGTCGGAGATGCCGTTCTTGGGGGTTTCAGCTAGCTTAAGAAACTCCTTATTAGAACCTTTTACATATATATCGAAACTTTAAGTTATTACACAATGTTACAAAAAAATAATATTTGTTTTGTTTTCTCTTGATTTTTTGATTGTTTTTTAATACGTTTATTTATTATGCAGATATCAAATACATTTTTAATTTTTGTAGGTGGGTTGCCGATGTTGGAGGTGAGTGACGGGCGTTAAAATATTTATTGGCATCTTCTCATTTTATAGGGTCGTTACCCGCATGCATCTCGCTGAAGTAAAAAGTCAGTTGCCATTAATGTTTTATGGGAATTAAAGAAACCTGATTTATATATTTTATACTATATATATATATATATCCGATATATATTATAATATATACTTAATTTTATATTATATATATATTATATATAGTATATATTATATCATAATAATATATATCTATATATCATTACATCTATTTGCAATGATATCAATTGAAGGTAAGGTACCAAACTTAAATATCTTTTTATAATTTTTCAGAATATTAGTAATAATATATTTAAACATTTGTAAAATTCAAGCAGACGTTGTTATAACCGTTGGCAGATTCATCTTTGTTATGTGTTTGCGGTTATTATGCTAGTTCTAAAGCACATTTCCACCAAAAATTGTGAAGGGAAACAAGCACTTGGATAAGCGTACAAGGCTCTACTTTGGTATGCCTATTGGTGATTAAGATAAGCACTGGGCACCTTATTATATGTGGAAGTTGTAAAACAACCCTAGAAGGTTGGCTAAGAGGAACAAGAAAAGCAATGCCTTTGCTATTCCCAGAATATAGCGAGAGCCAACGAATCACTGTTGAATGACTGACCATTCTGCTGGTGACTATTACAAAAATATGGAAAACAGTAAAGGAAGGCACATCTATTCCAATACCCAGGTATTCCCTTCATCCAGAACCCCAGTCCTCAATAATGAAACTAACCCAATACCTTCACACCCCTTCTGTAAGTAAAATGTTTTTATGACAAGTCCATTTGACATAATAAAGAAGAAACGTAATTGTTTCATTCAATAATATGTAGCAGCTACTATATATATATAATATACTATCAAATATATATAATAATATATTATATATATATAATTATATATATTAATATTATATATATATATATATATATATATTACTATATATAATATATAATATATATCAGTGGCGACTCGATGTAGAAAATAGGATGGGTGTGCGATTTCACAATATATATATATAATATATATTTATATATAATATATATTATTATAATATATATTATATATATATATATATTATATATATATATATATATTTATAATATCCATCACTATAGTATTATATATATGCATTTTACGAGAAGGTTAGCACCTCTGGCATTATTCTTACTTCGACTGGCGCGGTAACTACCAATTACAATCTTTGTAGAAAAAAAACGGCATACGATATTTCCGAAATGAATTTAAATAAAATGACGAGTTAATTAACAATTGCTTACTTCTATAATTAAATTGAAATTTTCTGTACTATTTTGTATCTGAAGTCATTTCTTGTCGTTTTTTGAGCTTGCAATAAGTCAATCACAAGACGTCAGAAACAATTGAGGACCATATCTCTTTCAGTTGGCACGCCCGGTCCGTCTTTTGATTGTTTCCATCAAAGCTAAATTCATGTAATAAAAGTTAGTGCCAATCTGTTATCGTTAGCTTTCACTTATAATTTTTTTTTCAAGTTATCGAACCGGTTTTTAACTCTTTTGACAAAGCAGAGATCTTTAGAAAATATAACTGTAAGTTCAGAATTGAGTCTCAAGATGTTAAATGGTAAAACAGTAGTTTTTTTTAAATGCATCATATGCCTCTTTAGTAGCTTTTTATTCGTGATTTATTGGAAGAGCTATTTAAGATCTTCTTCTCTTCACCTCCAGAATCTACTTCCTTTAATCGCGACAATCCGTATAGGTGTCTACTGTTTCTACGAACTATTCTCATTGTGTTCCCTCACGCGGCATCTTACTTTTTTGGAATTACGTCTGGTTTCTGATTGATTTTATAGAACATTTTAGTGTTGCTTGTATATGGCGAAACCGGATGCAGCCAAAACAAAACGTGGATCAGTCAATAGTCTTTTGCAAACTCCTGCTTCTGTTCTCTTGTTTGCTTTCGTTTCATTTTTTTCAAGACACAGTCTCTATGTATTCAAAAACATGTTTAACGGATTTAATCCTTTTGTATTTAACAGTTTTAGAAACGCTCTCCAATATTTCATCTATTACGAGATCTCTGGGGATATCTTCGATAACAGTATGGATTAGTGTATTTACTACGACACCCAACTTGAAGTTACTATATTATATATTGTTTCCCGCTGATATATATATATGCCTTATATATATTATTTATCTTATATATTTATTTTATCTATATATTATATTATATAATATACTTTATATTATTATATATATATATTATATACTATATATATATATATATATATTATTTAATATAATATCATCATTTATTTAATATATATTATTTTAATAATAACTATATTTTAATAATATATAATAATATAAGCAATTAATATATAATAAAATAATAACTGTACGACTTATAAGGCGAACACCGTAATCGCTCCACTAGTATATTTATTGTATCGCTGGACAGAGCGAAAGATTTCGCTTCGCGTCGACGCTTACTTTTATAATAGAATTCCAAAATTAATTCGATAAATGATAGAGTATGTTTATTCGATTTCTTATTATTAGATGAAACCATCGTACGTGTTTCTGCCTTATTACAAAACAGTTTTAAAATTTGCATTCAATTATTTATCAATAAATCTTAGGTATATCGTTTTATTTAAGTGTTATAATTCAGATTTTATGCTTAATTAATGAAGGAGGAGTGGTCGCTCCATCGCTCCTATACCGGTACATCGCTCCCTGACTATATATATATATATATTATATATATTATCTATATATTATTATACTTATATATATATATCTTATATATATATATATTATATATATATATTATATTAATTATATATATTATAATATTAGATTCTTTCTTTCTTCACCTAACCTTATTTCCCATGATTGGAGTAGGCGGCCTAAGCATTCGGAAGAAGCAAGTAGGAGGAGTATTGACAAATGCTCGAAAGAAGCCCAGCACTATACCGCCCCTCTGGTACCCATTATTAGTGAAGTCTCAAGACCGAAAATCACCTAAGCATTCATTGGCCGCACGGACCCTCACTATTGTACAATCGTCAATGTAGTTCCTCCTTGCCCAGGTGGCCACACCATCCCCATACAAACCCCGCCATTCTCTCCTATCATGCACTTTATCTCGCCTCTGCCAAACTCAGCTTATCTCTCCTTCGGACATTTCGTCTTCACGATCAATTCCCTTGTCTCTTCGGTCTCCCAGACGGTCGTTCCCAACACATACCACTATATATCCGCTTACCCAACCGACTATTCATTCATCCTTTCCACGTGACCAACCATATTCAACCATACTTTCATTTATCTCTTCATTTTACCCTTTGCTTCACACCCACTCAACTCTCTATATCTCTAATATAGTAATATTATTATATATATATATATATATATATATTATATACTATATAGATTATATATATATATATATATATATATATACCTAGATTATATGATATATATTAGAATTATTTATATATATATTATATATTTTATTATATTCTTTCTTTCTTTCTTTTCTTTCTTTCTTCACCTTCTTCTTTGCCCCAAGATTGGGTAAGGTGCTGTACAAGCATCCGAAAAGAAAAGCAGTAGGAAGACATGCAAACGTCGAAAAGAAGCCGCCATTACCGCCCCTCTTAGTACCACATTAATTAGTGAGAGCTCGTCACAAACAGAAAATCCACCCTAGAACATCATGGGACCGCGACGGACACCCACTATGGTAAATCGTCTAATGTAGGGTTCATCCACTGGCCCAGGTGGCCCACAACCAAACCCCCTCACAAACCCCCCAATTCTCTCCTTCATGCCCCTTACTCTCGCCTCTGCCACACTATTTCTCTCCTTCAAGACATTCGCTTTCGACCATTGCACTTTCTCTTCGGTCTTCCAGCGAGCCAGGTTCCCAACACACTCACCACTAACCATCGCTAACCAACCCGACTATCATTCATCCTTTTCCACATGACCAAACCATCTCAAACATATTTCATTATTCTCTCATTTACCCTTTCTTCACACCACACACTCTCTAAATACGTTCATTCCTCTCTTTATCAATTCTTCTCACACCTAGCACACCCCTAAGATGTCCATCTGAACAAATTGAACTTTTGATCTATACTTACTTCATTCAGACCATAGTACTCACTACCATTACAATAACGACACGGTAACAACAATACCCTATGTAAGACACCTAGCACACTTCAAGACTTCGTCCCTTGCATTTCCCAACGATTTAATTGCCCAGCCACCTTCCTGCCATTCAACACTTACTCACATACACTCTGCATCGTCCGTTCCCTTCTCATCCAATACATAAACATATATTTCAACCTCAAGACACTCCCTCTAGCTGCTCACATCTAACATAACTTCACAACTGAGGAGTGTCCTCACTCACACAACCATAACCATTACTCTATCGCACGAATTTACTTCTCAAGCCGCTCTTTTACACACCTTGCAAATCTCTCTACCAATCCTCTTCAAACTCTCTTCAGATTCAGCCACACAAAACCAAACAATAATTCGTATAATATATAATCTTATATATATATATTATATATATTATATATTAATATATATCTATATATTATATATATATCTATATATATATATTATATATATATTTATATATATATAATACTATATATATTATATATATATATTCTGATTATAGTATATATAATATATATATATACTAGATATATATATATATATATATTATATATCGGATATATATATAGTATATACATATATATATTATATATAATATTTATAAGCAGGTTTTTTCTTCTTTTCTTTTCTAGAAGATGATGGGCTCATTGAAACCTTGCTTAAATATGCTTAAATCCTTAAAATTGAAGGAAAAGATTTGAGCATAATTGAAAATGATGCATGGTGTGCATTCCGTAATATGGTTTCAGGGATTTTTAGGAATTGTAGATACCAATTACAAAACAGTGGATAAAATGCTCATTATTTTATAAAAAAAAAATGGTAGGCATGCCGCATGTCATTAAAGGATCGTTATTTACACTTATATTTCGCGAGCATTATTTCGAGGAGAATTTACGGGATGTAGTGAAGAACATGGTGAAAGATTCACCGAAGCAGATATTCAGACAATGGAAATGGACGATACACCAGGGACGTTTGGAGATAGTGCCATGTATGGGTAGATTTATATTTTGTTTTTGATAAGCAAGAGCCATAAACAATAGTAATTGCCGGAGCAGCACATTTTCTTCTGCTCCGGCTACACCTCTTAAAATAATTACTGCTCCAGAGCCTCCAAAAACCTTGCCGCTTCACGAATCCGGTTATCGCTCCGGCTCCGGCTCCTGCTCCGCAACCCTGCAGTATTTTCCTTATAAAATGTCAATTTTTTAATTATGTAGCTGCCGTAACTCAAGGTAGAGCTACATATTCGCAAGTAAAACTAAACCATAAATAGTTACGTGGCTTTTCAGGTCGCAACATCAAAGTTCCATCATATTAATTAAAAAAAGGAAAAAATTGAAACAAAAGTTATTTTAGGATGATCTGACGTGTGGGAAATAGCTTTAACACCCCCTGCACCTATACCCCTATACGAAAAAATTTCAACACTAAAACCATAAGCCCACCATTTAGGATATGTCGGCAACTAGACTTGACTGAAATGATAAAATAAAATATAAATCTTACAATGAAGGGTATCAGTACATTCTTTTTGTGTGATAGAGTAATTCGCAGATACTCTCATGGGTTAAGGGCATTAAAAAGAGATAAAAAGTTAAAACTGTTGCTCGGGCTGAGGCAGCTTGCTAAGAGAAATTATAAAATGAAGATGGAAATAATATCCTCAAATGATGTGACAGATAAAAGGGGCAAGAATTTTTAGTTTTAGGTAAAGAGTTTCAAAAGAAATAGTCCATTGGAGAATGATATATGGGTATACATACGTTCTCAGGTTAATAAAGCTGCGAATAGGTTGAAAAGAGTACAAATAACTATAAAAGAAAGATGCATAGGTATTTCAGAAGATGAATAATTCTAGAGATATTTCATATCTGAAAGACCTGGCCTTACTTCCCTATACATGGGGTCTTATCATAGAACACTTAAGAAAACTCCTGTAGAGATGGTGAAGACAAAACCTTCTTCATCTAGTAACACAGCTGGTAATAAAAGATAACCAGTGTTAAAGTAGGACGAAATATAACTGTGATGAGAGTGGTCCCCCTAAGGGGACTAGATGAAAATCAGAAGAAGGGTACGAAGCTGGATGGTCAAGAGATATAGTTTCAACAAGCAACGGCGTTACAACTAGTCCAGCGAGGCGTGGTTAATGGATATTGTTTGGCAGGATTTTTAAGAATGGTGAAACGGCCATGTTGGATGATTTCCATAACAGGATTTTGAACATTCAATGCGTTTTTGAGTCCTAAAGAGTCCACGATAATAAAAAATAAGGAAAAAAAGAAAAGCATATAATACTAGGAAATCTAAAGGAAAAGGGTAAAAGAATACGAAAAAAAGTATCTTGTCAAATGTGGGCTGGTACACGGGCCTATGAAGTTAATCACATAAATAGTTTAATTATAATGCTATAGTGAAATAATAAAGAGAACATTGAATGACAGTTTACTTTGTGAACATGGGGAGTGAAGATCAAAGAAACTAGTTCTTCTATTTCTATTTTTTATTCTTTTTTTAAAACTTACCCATTCATCGGGACTTCTATGGACACCCACAGATCCTGAAAATAAAAATGTCAGACGGACGAACTTAAAACCACAGAGTTATATTTTGGAATCTAATAAGCTTCGAAAAGAGAAACTGTGTATGAGGTAGGCGTTATGCGAAAATGAAATATATTGGAATTGCATCGGCATATCGATGAATTAGTGCTGCATGTCCCCACGATACAGCGTTAGTTTGAAGAAATAGATTTAGAGAGTGTTGAGAATGGTTAAAGACGTATTAAAAATTAACACAGATAGGAGAGCTATCGAGAGGACTAAAAGTATAAATAGTTATGAAATTAAAAATTTGACAGAATATTTAATGAAACACAAGGCCGTGGGTCTCTATACACAGAACTCGTCTTACCTCCCGATGGTGTTGCATAGATTAAACGCAAACAATTGGATCAAGCCGTATTGTTAAGATATTAGTATTGTCTAGTTAAATAAAATATCCAATGAAAGACAACGTTTAAATCACTTAAGGTCCAAGTAGCTCGAGTAAACTTGAGATAGAAGTTTAATTTATTTTCCAACTTCAGTTGGTTTCGTTAAAATTGTATTACTGTACGTGATGACACAATATTGAGAATTAACGATATTCCATCATCTCTAATGAATTATGACGTTATTCCGCCTCACCTAATGGAAGAGTTAAAAGATTAGGATTGTATAGGCAAAAAGCAACCCACACCGATGACTTCCTTAGATACCGAATTTTTTGTATGTGATCCTTCAAAGTTTACATGACCCTGGCGTAGCATATGTTTACACTGATATTGTAGAACCCTAACCAGTATGTTGTTGGAAACACTAAAAAGCATAGTTACTAAGAGTGATACATTTTCCCAAAGATGGCAGAGTTATAAGTTTTTCCTAAAGTGTGCATTTATACCTTTGAATAATCCTCAACTTAGAACCATAAGGGTGTATATAAGAGATGTCGAGGGAAACCCTTATCCATTCACAGACGGAACAGCCGTATGTAAAGTACATATACGAAAGAAGCTCCAGTAGTAATAAAAATGTCTAACTCGTAAATGTGTAATGTGAAATTGAAGAAACAATAATCATGACTAACCGAGATCATTTCTTAACTTAACGCTGAACCTTCCTCGGCTCTATGGATCTATACATCCTGAAATGAAAATATCTGAATTTAATCAGAAATATTTGGAACCCTAGATAGAGCTTCTACGAACAGAGAAAATGTTTGAAGAGCAGGATTAAGGTAAATAATTCTTGGCCGTATAGGAGAATGTGACCACAATCCCAAGGGCTGCTATCATGGATTTAATAGAAGTATTTGATTTTTGAGTAAAAGACATTTAAAATTGCCATACACAGCCAGTGTTAATCATATTCGACGTTAATGGTATCGAGAGGTATAACACATTGAAAGGTTTACCCATCATAGCAAGGTTATACAAGTCTCTCTTGGAAGTACGTAACTTAGATACTTAATAACATTCATGAGTAAGGTCAAGATATGTCTAACGGAGATAATAGTTTCGGTAACTTCGTAATCCAACCACAATCAAATCAAGAGGGGGGTAATCGGAACTAGTGTCTTTTAAAGATCTTGGCCGGGTACTGTAAATTTACACCGAACGAAACTTTAAAAAAAAAACAACACAATGATATGATCCCCAAACAGTTTTCAACAAACGTAATCCGGCCCTATGGCCAAATGGTGGACTTGGTAAAAGTTGTGTTGGGGTTCCGGCGCGCCAGCTGAGTCCTTAAATATAAAGTACCAGAATAAACCTGGCTAATCAGTAGGGAGGTTGAACCATTAACGCACAATATGCTAGGCAAATTTTTAATTAAGTCTTCTAAATTTCCCATTAACCAGCTGCCTACCATTAGCCCGACGATCATATAGTCATCTTCAAAAAGAAAAACAAGCGTTTTTTCCTAATTCATTACAACGATTTTTAGTAATGTGATCTGATTGAGTTTGTTAGGCCAGGATTAGCCCGTACAGGACCCTTGGGTATGCCTACTGTTTTATACAGTATGTTATAGGGATACCATCAGTATGTCGGGAAATACTAAAGCCTCCCTTGTTTAAGAGTAGTTCATCTTTCCTAAAGATGGCAGAGTTTTAAGTTTTCCTAATGTTCACTACTTACCCCTGAGTAAGACCAAACTGAGTTCGATTCGTATTTATATAAGAGATATAGAAGGTAATCCATACCCATTCACGACTGGAACAGCAGTGTGTAAAGTACACATAAGAAAGAGGGCTCCATTAAATAAAATAATAATAATGGAAAGAGAAAGAGTATTCAGGGGTTCAAGAATGCAGAGGGGGTATGGTTTAGGTGGATTTTTTGCTTCGTTGTTCCGACGTGCTATCCCTTTGTTTAAATCAGGAGGTAAATACATCGCTAAAAATGCGGCTAGGACAGATATAGACACTATCCAGGATATTATGGGGGGTGTCAACCCTCGTACGGTTGTAAAACGTCGACTAGCCGATGCTTCAGATGAAATGTTAGATGATGTCAAACGAAAAATACGGCGCAAGATGATTGGGCAAGGTGTAGGCCGCTGTAAAAAACCTGTAAAGAGGAATTTGAAGGCCCATTAAAGAAAAATGTATTTGACGTGTCGCTCTCGTAATATACAGTGATAAGTGGTACTTTTACATAAATAATAATAGCTTGCATCTATTTCGTATAAAAGAAATGCTTAAACATTTCTCTCCTCATTATACGTCAAGCGATTGCGGCAGCAAGATGCATTTCATCCACCCCTCTAACCCAGATTGTTGTAAGAGTGAATTGGATCTCTTTTCCGTGAATCCTACACAGATCAGTGTAAGTGAATCCAAATTTTATTAGTATTAACCCTGTTCACGCCATCACCAATACGGATGTACCTCTCGAATTCAATATACCAGGCACTTCTGACCAGTATCTTGACCCCTCGAATGTGTTTTTATATTTGAAGGCTAAGTTAGTAAATGAAGATGGTTCAGATCTCACAGGCACCAAACACGTAGTGTACACCGAGACAAATTTTCTGTATACGTGTTTTAATCAACTTGAAGTGTTTTTAAATGAAACATCTCTAGGAGCATCAGCTGCAAGTTACCCTTATCGAAGTTATATATTGAAACTTTACTAAATTATTCTCAAGAATGCTAAGGAGTCTACTGCAGTCATGTGGAATATTACAATTTAAAAGATGTAGAGAAACATAGGGACAACGCTTCTAAATCTAAAAATAACACGTACGAATATTACGGTCATGTGAACGGTGATACATTCTTACAGGAAAGACTTATTATACCATCAGTGGACACTCATATCAGGTTAACTAGATCTACACCTCAGTTTGCTCTTAATGTCCATAAGCAGTTTCGGAAGCCACAACTTACCTGCCAAGACCTATTTATCAAAATTATGGATGCTTATCTCTTTATGTACGTAACAGTGAAATTATCTCCCATTAAAAATATGGAAATCGAGACTCTTTTGACTGGTACAGCAAAATATCCAATCAAGAAGAATTGAGACTAAATTTTTTAACTTTACCCAGGGATTGTCGAGTATTATTAATATACCTAACATCGTAATGTTAGCTTACCTCAGAAAGTAATAATAGGGATCGTAGAACACGAGGCTTATTCTGGAAACTACGGAAGTCAGCATTTAAATTTATCCATTTCGGACTTAGAAGTATCAGTCTGCATTTGAATGGTCAACCATACGGTCGTGATTATGAAATGATATATGAAGGTTCACATTCTCATTTACTGCTTTAGGGTATGTAAAACATAAATATTTTGGTAAGAAATATGACTTGAATCAATAGATCAATAGATCATGGATGGGCAGGTGGGTGCGGGGGAGGGTGGTTTGATTTACTGATTTACTGCTTTAGGGTATATAAAACAACAATTTTAGTAAAAAATATATTTTTAAACAATTTAAATAAAAAGGTTTATACAAAATATGACTTGAATCAATAGACCAATAAATCAATAGATCAATAAGTCAATAAATCATGTATGGGCAGGAGGGTTGTGGGGAGGGCAGTTTGATTTACTGATTTACTGCTTTAGGGTATGAAAAACATAACAATTTTAGTAAAAACAAAATGTTCACTCACAAAACTAAAAAATGAAGTATGAAAACAGAATACGTTTGCGTTCTGGCGACAGTCTCGCGCCGAATCTCGCCTGCGGGCGCGCGTGCACACGCTAGTTTCGCGCCGGGGCTGGCAAGCAGGCAGGCGGGACCTTCCTCGCAGGGGGCCTCAAACCATCATATTCGAGATCTACGACCTTATAAACATATATTTTGATACCAATAAGGGACTAAACGAATATTTATTAACTCTGCACCGCACCGGCTCCAGTACCAGGGCCGTTGCCAACTCCAACTCATCAGGTTCAGGATCCTTTCTCCTCTTTCTATATACTATCCAAATTTCAGCCTTCCTATTCTATGCATACCAGCCATTTCTTCGTAGGACCCCACTCCAGGGGGGTCCTCAGACAACATTTACGAACTTATAACCATCATATTCGAGATCTACGGGTTCAATAACATATATAAAGATACCAATTTTCTTTATTTATGTTATTGAACTCGTAGATCTCGAATATGATGGTTATAAGTTTAGTAAAATGGTGTCTGAAGGACGCCCTGGATGGGGTCGCTCGAAGAATGGCTTGGTATGCATTGAATAGGGAAGGCTGATATTTGGATAGTACATAGAAAGGAGAAAGGTTCCTGAGCCTGATGAATTGGAGTTGGCACGGCCTGTACTGGAGCCGGGTGCGGTCTGAGTTAATAATATTCGTTTAGTCCAATATTGGTATCAAAATATATTGTTTATAAGGTCGTAGATCTCGAATATGATGTTTTGAGGCCCCCTGCTAGGAAGGCGAGATTCGGCGCGAGACCGTCGCTAGAACGCAAACGTGTTCTGTTTTCAAACTTCATTTTTTAGTTTTGTGAGTGAACATTTTGTTTTTACTAAAATTGCACCGGTGCCAACTCCGGATCCGAATTCGGATCAGGCTCCTACTTACTCCTTCCTACTCTATACAATATCCAAATTTCAACCTTCTACGATAATTTCCTCTTTTTAGGGGCCAGCACCCCCTACGATGGGTGCACGGACGCGCAACCTAGCCTACGACGAGGTTACGTCACCACATAGCGCGCCCCAAAATTTTAGGACGGTACGATAAACGTAACCCGGGTAGATATATATACGCAAAAAAAGTGAAAGTATTTCACGGGTCAATCTCAAGGACGGGTAGCGACGAATTCGTTCTATTACTACTCACCTCCTATCCTTATAGATATAGTTCTGTAGTTTGAGACACTGAGTTACTGTAAGTGTTTTTGCTGATTAAGCGGATATATAATATATATATATATATATATATATATAATATATATTATATATATATATATAATATAATATATATAGTATATATATATATTATATATAATATATATATATATATATATATATATATATATATATATATATATATATATATATATATATATATATATATATATATATATTCTTTTTTTTAGGAAATTTATTTATGTATATTTATTATTCAATAATAAAAAAAGGTTCTATACTTCTTTAGATAACTTTAAATACTTAAGTTTAATTTCCTTAGAAAAACCATGTAAACTAAATCAAAATCGAAAACGCTATTTTACTCGCTCTGAAGATAAAAGTCATTAACATTTGTCAATATGAAATAGTTAAGAACGTTGGTTGGAAACAGCCTATTCGATCTCGCTTAAAAGAGTTTACTGAAACACTAGTTACTCATGTGGGTCACTATACATCTACTGGATCCTTTAAATTAATGCGACATTTGAAACGCTCTCATCCAGACATTGCTGCAATTGTTAAAAAGAAAGATGAAGCAAAAGCTGTTCAGGATAAACCTTAATTTCAAAAACTTAGATTAAAGTGAATACTTTTTAAATTGTCAATAACATGTTCTGTCTATGCAAAGTGAAAAATTCAAAATACACTTGATTATAATGGTTGCTAGAGATAGTGACCCATTTTTTTCCAAGACCAGGATTTAAAGCACTGCGTGGACTGTGGAGACATGGCTTCGAAACTGGAAGTCCCTTTAGACCATGAAAATATTCTTAAAATAGTTCTAGAAGAAGTGGAAATGCAAAAAAAAATAAACAATAATTGCTTAAAGGGACGCTTCGTGCATTTAAAAATGGATGCTTGCACATTGCACAAGGGCAAAGATAAATTATTTTGCTATTAATTTTAGACAAGTGGGCGAAGATAACAACAATATTATTAAAACGTTAGCTGTAAGAGAAACCAAATCGAAACATTTCAGCTAATATATCCAAGAACTTGATATTGAACGTTTAAGAATTCGAAATAATAGAGGCAAGTATTAGCGTTAGTTTTACGGATAACGCATCAAACATGATAGTACGAATTGAAAAATTTAATAAGGACAATGAAGATGATGAACAAGAAGCTGGTAAATTTGATACTGATTTTATTGAATGTCAAAACGGAGAAGTAATAGATAGTTGTTATCAGAATGAACTTGATAAATATAAAAGCTATGTTCCGATGACGTTTACATTGCACACGTGAGGTGTGTAGTTCACATTTTACAGTTATCAGTGTTCGATGGTCTACGCAATACTTATACAGCATACCTTATTAATTACACAGCAAGGGCGGGACAAATGCAAAGCAGCACGTACCTCAAAATTAATGGAAGTTCTAATATACTTTCAGGCTGGAAAAGTGGCAATCTTGGATAAGAGACAAGATGGGGAAGTACATGTCTTAAACTCTACGAAAGGCTTCTGCCACTAAAAGACTATATTAGAAGTGGTTGGGTTTGCTGGTAGTTTGGTATTGTTAGGGAGGGAGACAAAAATGTCATCTAAAATATCTAATCCTAAACTATTGTTTAATTAAAGGGTGGGGCTTAAACATTACTCATTGATACTTCCCACACGATAGTTAGAGGGAACAATACATTCGTAGATACCTCAAATAGCATTATATATAAAATACTACCTCATGAGACTGATATCGGGAAGCACCAGATTTATTCGAGGGATTCATAGATCTTGACTACACGTCGAGAAAAGTGAGTATATGAATGTTGAGAACTGTGAATTTTTTGTATGCAAAAGTGACAAAAATTTGCCACTCACCATGGAAGAAGAAGAGAAAAAGGATTGAGAAGCTCGAAGCACAGGCTCGCTTCGCTTGCTCGGCAGTTTCTCTATATTAGGTTTGAATAACAGCATCAGCTCATATATAATCTCTCTCAAAACTTGCATATTACTTATACATTTAGCAAGAAAATCTTCGTTCTCATTTTTCGAGGACAATAGGTAGTGCTACATTAACACAAAACTTAATTCAGGTAATCCATGATGTATCGCGATAATCCCAAAACTGTGTTGTTCGGAGTCTCACATAGCTTTCACAGCATGTATCTATAGTGAATACCTACTACTTTGGTGGAGCTTATCTAGTGATACATATGTATAAGCAATAATTTTGACTAAACATGGCGCCAATCGAACTTTATTGAAGATCGAGTAAAGATGTTGAATTTGAATATATGAGAGACTAATCTGATCACAGTAAGATATGTACATAAACGACTTTTAAAATTGTTCTCTGCAATCACTCACATACACGATCTCCTTCATAGGAGCTGATTTAGCTAAAATATATGAAAATCGTTACTCTCACCTGATAATACTTCAAATTAAACAGTTAACGTGTGGCACGTAATTCCACTTATCCTACGTGCATCATAGAATGCCTTTCTCAGATATCGTACGATATCCGGCTCACCTACTATTACTTGAGTGCTCTTTAGTCAATCAAGTTCGAGATGTTGAAATGTCTGATAGCATTACTTTTTCTTGCTTTCAATATAAAAATATAATAATAATTAGAAAACCAACATTCGCACATACCTATATACAGTTAGAGCTATCTAACGATTAAAGGAGGATTTTATTGAAGAGTTTATTCTCTGTCACATAAACCACAAAATTTGTGTTCGCATGTGTCTAGATTTCATTCATCTATTTTACATATGCTCTCCTCAGCGTGCCTGCTATTCAGATGAATATTTCTATTTTAAAATTTGGAAGAACGTTGCTTTTTAGTAATATCTTTTTTCTCTCAATAAGACAAAAACATAAAAATACAGGCTTTTCGATAATAAACTAATTTTACTAATATTAAACTTTAATGCTTTCAGTCCTGAGTTTTTCATCGACAAGAAGCATATTCTATAAGTTCACAAGCAATGAAAAAGAGGTATATAAAGCGTGACATTCACTTGTGTGCTCTCAACGAAACTTTAGCAATGGATCAATGCAAAATCACTAAATTTTTCAGTTTTTTATCTTCACAAACATAAATAATGCTACAAGGCTCTGCTTATTATAATAAAAACTTATTTTGATAATAATAAATATATAATCTAAAAAGTAAATAATGAACGACGTTCAATAATAATACAATAAGAATTGGAATTGACTGCGATTACAATTTACGCGCAAGACAATTGTAATGTCATCAATCATTTATATCACTGTTATACCTTATATGAAAACACATCATTTTTTTCTCTATATAATCCCTCTTCCACAATGTCTTGTTATATATATTACTCTACATCCGTCATTAATAACATAGTGACTCTGATACAATTAAAAAAACATTATCGAATGTATTATCATTAAGCATTTATTAGCAAAGAAAGAAAAAACTAACAAATATTCAGATGTATGCCAATCGAGAGCATCTATAGATAGAGACTATATCATAAGCTATAGACATTCAATGAGACGAAGTAGTAATCAACAACTAGGAGCCGTAGCATAGGAAGCGGAACACGTAAACTTATTAAAATGCTGGAGTGAAGCCGGTAATCTTGAGAATATCGATCGAGTCAATCGAAGTTTCGGCACCCCAATGGAAAAAAATTATGCGACTTGGCTAAGAAAGGAACAGCTGTTATCATCGGCAAAAAATGCAACTTAGTGAAGAAAAAATTAGACGCAAGCAAGCTTTTAACCCGTCCCTTTATACTCCAGTGAGTAATCGTCGGACAATAAGAAAAATCACACTGAGCTATAACAACGAGATAACCTGAAGTGCTACTGGTGAGCCTATCTTGTTAGGTATACTAGTAAATTACAATTAGTCATAGGTGGTGGTCATCGGTGATACTCGTCGCAAAAGCGCAAGCTAAACGGACTATTTCCCTTACAAAACCCACAGATTACAAACTCTTTTATATTATCAAAGATTGAATTGCTGAAGACCACACACTTCATTCTAAGATACTATCATTACCTATATCTTATTTCATAGGATTCTCTTTACCTGACAACAAACTCTCCACATACTAAAATTCTTATCAGGTTTACATAGCAGCAATTTCCAAGCAACTCCTAAATATGAATACACTTTCAGTGCGATTCCACATCCAATGCAATCTAGTCAATCCAAGATCAAAGAGAGAAATTCAGCCTTTCCATTACCTTAGCTGAAGAGTCTGCATGATCCAGGAAGTCTACTGTAGTACTCTCGTGTGTGGATCTTCTATGTTACAGCACTTTTATGCCATACTTATCACTTTTTAAAAAATTTATTTCATTACACAAATGCGCTACCCCATGTATTTATCATGATTATTGATCAGTTCTTCATCTTCACACCTTGACGCATAAGCCTTGAGTAGATAGTTCTTTATAGTCTGCAATACTTAAATATATATTATATGTAATAAAAAGAATAGATGAACTAATAGTAAAAACAAAACGTAAAACCCTAACAAAAAAGAAATCCAAGGGTCATTAAATACCTCTATTATATAATAGTTATATTATATTATATATTATATATATATATATACTATATATATATTATTAATATTAATATAGTATTATAATATTATATATATATATATATATATATATTAATACTCAATATATATATATTATAATTATATAATAATATATATATATATATATATATATTTATATATATATATATATATATATATATATATATATATATATATTATCTTTAATATATATATATTTATATATATATATATATTATATTATAGTATATTTATCTATATAATAATGTTAATAAGTAATTGTAACATCTATAATAATTATAAGGAAGGTAATAAGATTAACTGCTTCTACCGGATTGAAAACTGCCATGTTGCGATCACTGTGAGGGTACAAATTATAATCAGATGTGATTACTCAGTTAATCGAGCTATTCCTAACTACAACCAAAAAAGTTTATTGATTCAAGCATATAAAGCAACCGAACTAAAGTATCATCCAATTCAAAGTGTGACATCTAATACCTTAGAGTGTCCAGCTTGTTCTAAATTCACCTTGATTCTTTTATTATTGTAGAATGTTAAATATATTATAGGCATAAATTTATACGTAAATTAATATATAATGTACTGTATATTAAAGTAAGAAATATAATTAAGGAAGTGTAAGATTTAACTGCCTTCTCTACGGGATTGAACCACTATGCACTAATGTGGACTTATAGAGGACTATATAACTCATACGGTGGTTCGTATCAGATGCATTATATACCCTACAATCACTCTAAAAAGTTGGATTTCAAGAACAATTATAAGCATCCAAGTGTGATACGTCAATCTCTTGCAAAGGAGATCTATCGGGAAATCTAGCATTTCTCCAGTTGTGTGAAAGGTGACCCTCTGTATTTAAATATTAATAAATAAAGTAATTTAATATTATATATTTAATTATCTATTGTTATTCACTCAATTAATAGCTCTTAGTTCCTCATTTTCTCGTGTATCATATAGTTGATTGTTACGTGAGCCCCAAGATAAGGTGTCTAGGTCTGAGAATATATGGATATAATTGGTTTTCTCAAGTGTTGATATTAGGTAAGTTAAGGTAAGCTCGTAAAGATATTAGATATGGTTTGTAGGCGTTTTCTAGATTAGTATTTTAGTTTAGTGCATTTAAGGATTAAGAGTTACACTTTTTAGATTATGAGATTAGTCATCAATAAATCTGAATTGCTGACGTATTTGGTCAAGTAGGAACTTAATCAAAAATATTTATCTGTGGCTGTTTTTTGTTTCAAATTAGCTAAATTGAACTGCAAAATGCGCTTGATTGATTGGGAATTATAAAGAGCGTATGATATATACATAATTTATAATATCACATATGTTGTTATGATAGAGTTATCGCTGTGTCATTAACCTTTAGATTATGCAAAAACTATCTTCTCTTTACTCACGTGATGAGCCACTCGCTGTAAAATAACCTCTCGGTCTTGTAATCTCCTATATTCTTTTCTGAGATGCTGGGGTGCTCCGGTGTCCGTTTGTGCGTGGTTGGCTACGTGTGGGGGGCAAGGGCGTTTCATCCGGTCGTGTGTGTATCTCTAGTTTACTGATTATAAGTACCTTATTGGTAATTACGATAGTGTAATGGATCAGTTTGACTTGTCAGCGTGGTTCAAGTGATTTTGCATATAAGATGTTCAACTCTGCCTTTTGTGGAGAAACTTTTTATGTATGAATGGAAACCTATAGTTAGACTGGTCATACGCATCATACTCTTATCGCAGAGATATGTCCTGCAGGGATAATAATGAAGACGACTCATGATAGGTCTTGATTATCTTTGCAATCATTTTCTGAAGGCGAGTACTTCTAATTTTCGGGCAAAATCGACAGCGTTCAACTTGATCCGCAATGAAAATGCACACAGCAAACAGGTTCATGTTCTGATCAATATTGCTCTCTTTGCTCATCTCTGTATATATTTGATAATAGGACTTGATCATGAAATATATTCTGTTAGTACTGAACAGTGTCCGCTTGTTACAGTACATACATCTTTAACATATGAGCCCTAGACCCCTATGTCGGGAAAATGTGTGGACATCCTGAAATGTGTGTAATTGAAGTGGATGATGGTATGCACAAAAGTAGTCTATTGTTCACAATATCTCAACATGTGTTTTAAAAAGTAAAACAGCATAATATGCTGCAAAATTCTCTGTCGAAAACAGAATATCATTCAATTATCGAGAGACATTTTCATTTCTCTTTAACAATTTATATTGATCAGAGTGTATTGACATACAACATGGAAACCAGGTATATTAAAAGGATATTGTAAAAAAACTCACATATGATGCTTATATTCTTAGCTTGTGTGTATATCGCTCTGTCTTTCGCGTATATTTCTACCGCACTTTGCAAGGATACGATATCATTGTAACTTTTGCCTCTCGCTCTAGTTCTTTAACACCATACTTCTATGAGAAGAGGTTGGAGAATGCTTATTTAAGGTAAAGGTGCACTTAAATCTATTATTAGAGGGAGTGTTGCCCTAGTAGGGAGTACTTTTCGCGTTTGTGTAAGATAGGTGTGTACTTAAGTGTGATCCCCTCATGCATATATGCATGTTCGGCTCTTCTACTTATAGGAGTTTCCTATTATTTCAAGAAAAGGTTGAAAACTCATAGAGGTGTTTCGTATGAACACTACTTATAGGTGTGCTGCTTTTGATGTGTCACTATACTAAATACTGTCAGTTCATAGTTTCGTGCAAATTTAAGGGAGATAACTAGATCTTTCTGTAGCGTAATCCTATCGACATATTTCTAACAAAAACTATCAGCTATTGGTGACATAGGTCAGTGAGTATGCTGGACCGTGTACACAGCTCTTACGCACGAGTTCGCAAACTCTCTCTGCACTATATGTGAGAGGATTGTCAAGTTGGTTTCTACACTTTTCTGCGTTTGTGTTCACATCATATGCAGTACACATAGGCCTTTTCTCTATAAGACACGCGTGCTCTCACGTCTACCATCAGGATTTGTGAGAATCATGCAGTGATCACAATTGGTCTACATGTATTTCATTCTCGAACAATCTGTGTAATTCCCTACATAGATGTAATATTCTATATACCACAACTCTTATTTTATCTCTTGTGCGAGTCTTATACACTTATAATACAAACTCTTGTTTTATAGTGGTTTATTCATGTTCTAGCAGCTTTATTTGATCTCTTTGTTTATTAAAAAATTGATTCGTGAAGTACTGAGCTACGTAACTTAAGTTATAGGTCTCAAACATTCATATTGATATTCGCGTCACTGCAGATGGAGTCCAATATAATCCTCTGTTGAAAATAGTATTAGCTTGGTACGCTCAAGCAATAGCTTGTGAGATATACACAAATGAGACATTTGTATAAAAGTCGCGATGAGACAACGAACCCAAAAATATATTCGGAAACGCTGATTGATATGGTTCATTTCTCTTTGCGTACGATATTCTTATTCTACACATGTGGTTTAAATTGGCGTTAATTTTGTACATAATCTTGTAACCTTACTCTAGATAAGTGTTCTGTGTAATCTATCGACAGAGATTTTGGTTAGAATTTGAGCACGCTTTGCGTTTGAGACTAATGGCATATCTTGAATGCTTGGAATATTAGTGACTACTACACTAACCCTTTTCTTATATAAGCTTGGGTAGTGTAACTGTTGTTTAGAAAACGCTGTACAAGGTTTGGTTTCGTGATCTCAATCACTATTATTTTGTATGTGCATCTATTTGCAATAATGTGTATGAGTCTCTCTGAACTGAAAAGAAAAAATACTTATTTAGGAAGGAATCGTCGCAATAAAAATGGATAACGCAACATGAGATTAGATTATGGTAACATAAGACAATGGCCTACATACTTTATTTTTCTCACAGACTATTTTTAGAAGAGTCATGTCTGTTATCGGCCTCCACATCCGTTGCACCAGGGCTTTAACTTGTCAGTAATCGGCGAGCTCTGGCAAATACTGGGGTTAAATCACCAGTTTCAATGTAGTGTTTTGGTCAATTATCTTAATTACTAGATTGTTGATGTCTATAGGTGAAATTAAGGACGGGAATTCTTGTAGGAGTGAAGTTATGTCTGTATTTTCACCTTGAAGTTGAGCGTGAAGAGATGGAACTTCCTCAGAGGTTATTTTCAACGGAGCTAGAAGAGTAGTATAAGTATCTTGCAATGTTCTCTGTCCACAGTCAATTTAGGAGACCAAATTTGTGAAGAAAATCCATTCCAATGAATACGGCATTAGTAATTTTCTGCTACTGATATAAGTCCGGGTTGAATTCTCTTCTTTGATTTTAGTATCTTGATTGATTTGCCCACAACTTCACCATGAACTTTATGGGCTGAGCCATTGGCTGCGGAACAGTTGACAACGGGCACTCATTGAACGGTCTTCATGGTTCTTGGAGAAGGGAGTGAAATAAACATGATTAGATCGCGTCAATAGCTTCATGATGCACACGATGATTAAATAACTCTTCTAAGCGAACTACTTATGACTATGACTTGAGGTGGTCTTGCCCAGAATAACCATGGTGATACATAATAACATACTGGTTCATGGGTGGCGAGAGAAATCGTAACATCTATTGTTATACAAGAGCTGAAAGAGTGTATAACTGAGGTCATAATTGAATCTTACGCACGAAAACGATTGCACGTACGACCTTGTGGTGTCTTGTGTATTATTACTCTCAGTTTATTATAGTTATTATTTATTTCAGTTAGTGTATATTGATGTGTGTTGATGTGATTGAGCATATTGCACTTTATCTTAGTGATATGTTAGTGTGAGTGTTCTATATATTAATTATTGATGTTATGTGATTATTATTATTAGTATTATTTATATTATATTCATTATATATATTGTTTGGCTGTACATATTCCTAATATGATTAAATTATCAGCTTATTTAAGTAGTAGTATATTAGTCTCAATAATAATAATGTGGTAATCTTACATACACCTATATATAGTATATGGTACTATTTTAGATTATTTTCGTGTGAGTAACGGCGCCAGGCCATTAAGTATGTGTTTATTACTTTGATCTTGGATTAATGTTGACTGAGGGGCAAGGTCAGTTAAAACATGAGTGAGTAGTGATTAACTAATAGCCTAATTAGACAGGTAAGCTTGTTAATTGAGTCTTAATAGATGGACGATAGACTAGGGGCATGTGGAGCGTCTAGAAGTCGTGGGCTCAACTGTGACGCAAGCCCTGCGAAAATTATTCGCTGTGCAATTTTTCAGCAGAATAGAAGCAGCTAGTGATATGCACTTGCGAATGTATACTCGTGATAAAGTTTATTTAATAAATTGCCAACCTTGACCAATGATATATCTATCTTCCATAAATATTTTATATTATTCTCCTTGCTGCCGAATCATATCCTTGTAGAATTACATTAAAGGTATTGCTCAACTGTAGACCTTTTTGGAAAGTAGATCATTATAAAGCTCTACCTTAGATTTTTCGTAAGTATTTATGACCGCCGCTTTGAAACGGTCATAATTTTCTGCATCAAGTTCGGCTTGGGATGATTTACTATCCAGACCTTCTAGAGTGGAATTCATCGCGAATAACATGAATATAAGCTTAGTTTTTCGTAAGGACTTATGTTATGCTGAGATGAATGTGCTTCCATGACACAAACCATCTGTCGGGAGCTGAAGATTCCCGAAAAGTTGGTGGTTCTATTTCATTGTTAAATATGGATTCTGCCTCTCTTATTGTTATCATTTGACTGTCCTCTTAGATCGTCTGCCATCTATCAGGTTCAAATTTTTCAGCTCTAGGATCACACTTATATAGTCGTCATGTTATCTGGTTATATTTTTTATCAGTTTATCTACACCACTCGATATGATATTCTATTATCTGGTATGTAAAACTATATATGCGACGCGAGGATGATCAGCTAATTCGTAGGACTGGCTATAGGATGGGAATGCAATAATTATCGGTTAACTCTTTAACTTCACTACCTATAACCAGTATTTGGATGTTAAGCCGCCTTTTTGCGAGTAACGATCGGGCTAAGGCTGTGTATGCAGCGGTGTCAGTCTGCTCGACCTCAGGATAAGCCGTCGACTGGTTTGGATGAAGTCCGGCTAAGGCAAAGGCGGTGGTAGGCTGATGTGCACGAGCTCGTTGGTAAATCGTTGGCTAAACAGGAGGCTGGGTGTTCTTCTGGCCAACCGTGGGACAATCTGGAAGGGACAGAGAGTATTTTATATTCTCTGTCTGTAAATTATCTCTATGACAGGTAACTTCAGCGGTTACTGCGAAATTATCTCTTTAGTAGTTACACTACTTTTTTAGGTGGTAGACGAACTGGAGAATCTCGAAGGTCAGGTGAAAACACCATCCACGGAGACCATCCATCGAACCGAAAGCTTTCTTGAAGAATCGCAAAGTGTATTCTTGGTAACCTGAGAAGGTTCCTAAGCCTCTTGTTAGGACTCTAGTAAGATGGGAGAGAGACGTAGGGCAGTCCCGGAGATCTGATAGCCAACTCCGGGCAGAGAGACAGGCAGTACCCAACTTTCTAAGTAGAGAGACGAGAGTCCAACTTCTTTCGCAGAGCTTCTTCGTCTTTGCTTCGTAGGTCGGATCTGATATTTCCCGCTTTTGTTTCTATATCACCCAATTTTCACACACGGGCAGTAGACTAAAAAATTATGAAGAGAGAAAATGATAAAGCAGGAAGAGAAAAAAAGTATGCAGTTAAACAAATGCACAATAAGAAAAAGAAAAGATTTTCATCATTTTAAAAGTTCGTTATTAAATATTAGATTCTCTTGAATCAGTTTTCATGCAATTGAAGCTTAATATTGGATGACGTCACGAAATAAGCACAACAAATATCCTTGTAAGTCATATAGACTTCAGTTGTAAATAGTAATAATGAAAGTGTTTACCCAAACATCAATTAACATGTACAGTCCACATTCTGAGCATAATAATATAACAACAAACATGAGTTTTATTGTTAAAAGTTAATTATTATTGATATTAAAACTAAATTTTATAAAATATTAATATACTTTTTACAAGTTTAATTTCTATCTTTTAATATAATGTAAAATGTAATATTTTTAATATAACACTTTTTAATATTATCAACCAGACTATAAAATAAGTTCATTTTAAAAATTTAATATATTTTGTGATATTTCTGTTACTTTGGCTTTTATGGTCATTCTGTAAGTATTTTCGTTTGGGAAACTAACTTAAACACTTCTACTATATATATATATATATATATATATATATAATATATATATATATATATATATATTATTATTATTAATATATATATATATATATATATATATATATATTATATATAGTATATATATATATAATATTTATATTATATATATATAGTGATGTGCCAGAACTGAATTGTTTGGCCAATACCAATACCAATACTCTCACTGATGCTACCTGCCAATACCAATGCCCAATACAAATACTGAACTTATTTCAGCAAATATACAATACAATAACAATATCTCCCTATTAATTTGTTATTTTGTAATTTTTTTATGTACGAAAAAGACCACTATTATTTATATTATAGAAACTTAAAGAAATATAAATGTTTTACTTGGAGAAGAGATAATACAATCTCTCTTAGATATACATTTATCAATTACGCCAATAATAAAATTTATTTCCATTCAATGACTTAATAAAATGACAAATCTCCATTTATGATAACAATAAACTTACTATTTAAACTAGGTAATAATAGGTTACATCACACTATGCACTAAAAAAGTATGAGCACGTAATTCATCAAAACTTGTGAGTATCCAACGAGAACAAACATTGCGTAATTCAAGCAACATATACATTTTTAGTTACACCACAAATCATCTAAAGATAAAATCGGCCGAAAAATATAATATTTAAATTTTACAATATAATGTTTCTAATCCGATCATAATCGCAGCTTGCCATCAATGTGAAAGATCCCGAATAGGGTGAATGCGGTTTCTCTTTATACATAGTATTACCCATCTCGAAGGAATATTCTCCTCTTATAATAAAGGACTCTCAAGGGAAGTTTCAAACAGCGGATTCACCCATTTTGTTACTAGTTGCTTTTTTTTTTCCTTTTTGTGTTTTTTCTTTTTTTTTGTCATTTTTTTTTATTATTGTTTGTGTGTTTTTCTTTTTTTTTTTTTTTTTTAACACATTATAAAGGTGTACTCTGAGATAGTATTGAGACACATTTTGACATATAACTAATTACCAAGAGCCCAAATACATTGTTCTAGAATAAAATGCCATTCCCTGTTGGGAGCACAATTAGTCAATACCCTGGAAATGGTCCATACCAGTGTACAAAATTTCCATATCTCAAGTACAAATACTTTGAGGTCCACATTCCCTATTATATGTGTATATTAATATATATTATATTAAGTAGTTTTTATCATAGTATATATAGTAATATAGTACAAATAATTAGATTATATAGTAGTGGAATACCAGTAGTATGCATTATTTATTGAATAATAATATAGTTATATATATATGTACTACATTATATATATATATATATTATATATATATATCTACATATATATATCTATATATATTATATAATATCCTTATATATATTAATATATTATCTTTATATATATATATATATATATATATATATATATATATATATATAATATTTATATATGATATATAAACTATTAATCTACATAATCTATCTACATCATATATATATATAATATCTTAGTTATATATATATTATCACTAATATATACATATTATATATATATATATAATTACTTACTATTATATTATAGTATATTATGCAATATAATATATACCATTTTATATATAGTGATATATATATATATATACTAGTAATATTAGCTATATGATATATGAGTATTATATTATACTCACATATATATGTAAATTATATATATATATATATATAGTATATATATGATATAATAGTATGTATAATATATATTATTATAGAATCATTCCAATTAATATATTGATATAATATATATTATATATATAAATATTATACTATTTATATATATAATATTATATATATCATATATATATACAGTTATATAATATAATACTTTATATTTATATATATATACATATATATAATAGGAAAATAGTAGGATAAATATATATATATATATATAATATATATATATTTTATATAAGTAATATAGTTATATTAATATAAAAAATATATATATATATATTATTATATATATATACTATAACTCATTTAAATAATTTATTGTATATATATATATATTTATATCTCAATATATATAATTTTTATTATATATAGGTATATATATATGATATATATAATATATATATAGTATATATACTATATATATATGTAACTATATTCTATTATTATAATACAATATAATATATAATATATTATCACGTATATTATATAATATTTAGGTATACGTACTTATTTATATACTATCCAATATATACTAGTATATATTATATCTTATATTAAACAGTTTTTCATACGACTATCTTTTGTGTGATATGAGTATACGTAGTACGTGTTTTCTTTACTTGATAATTTTAAAGGTATAAACATATTGCACATTGCGATATGCATAGATATATATATATATAGTATACGATTTATTATATATGTATAGGTTAGTATATTTGGAATGACTTTTTTAGATATATTTATTGGCAAAACAGAGGTAAAATTATCAAACTACATCAAATTATTTTTCAATAATCTTATAGTTATGATGAATTTTTTTAATCATTAATTGTAGATTAAATCCCTGAATTTGGATTGGATTGGATTGATTGAGCAACAACCCTTTTATTAAAAGAATTTGGTGTGTGAGTAAATAAATAGTTTAACTATTAAATTTAATAAAAATATAA
Organism: Trachelipus rathkii; assembly: GCA_015478945.1. Taxonomy (NCBI): domain Eukaryota; kingdom Metazoa; phylum Arthropoda; class Malacostraca; order Isopoda; family Trachelipodidae; genus Trachelipus; species Trachelipus rathkii. Next base: position 27,109 of record JABUQX010036682.1, read on the forward strand.
ATATCGTATTATTTGAAAGTGACGTCAATTTAATATTGAAAAAAGGATTTGAAAAAAAGAAAAAAATTTTTTTTTTTAAGTAGACTGCTAAATTTATAATTAAATGTCACTGCTTTAATTCTAATTTCATTTACGTGGTGTATTTAAATAGATCTACTATATATGAGAAAAAATTTATATTAATACATATATTAATACATATATTAAAAAAATATAGATAGAATGATGGTTATGTTATATAATATAGTATATTATATATACTATATGTAGCTGGCTTGGGGTTCGCATTTATCACTTATCATTGCCCTAGAAATCGTTCATGTACTAGTAATGCTCGGAATATTTGTGGTTCATTATTTGGTGTAACCCATCCCTCAGTTTCTCTGACAATCAAAGGACAGCTGAAAGATGATGTATACTATATTATATATATAGCTATATAATATATAATATATTATATTATATTATATTATATCCATATATTATAGTATATGAATGTAGTATAGATATATATATATATATGTATACTTTATATATATAATATTTTATATTCTCTATTATAGTATGATATATACTATATACGTAGGAGTGCAATCTGCTTATTCCGGTTAATGAGTATCCTATAGCAAAACTCTATGGCACACTGCTTGTGGCCCTTTGCCAGAGAAACAATTGTTTTTAAATGTACTGTTCTAGTCTCTTAGACTCTATTTAGCTATAAAAATTTCAGTGTAATGCTCGAAAACGATGTAATCCTAGGATTATCTCTGAAGATATGCACTTTTTTTCTCGAGTCCGAAGTGCACAAAACTTTTGGAAGATAAAATAAAGTTTTCTAGTAACACAAAATAACAAGAGGATAAAAAAAGTGGCGAGACCAGATGGTGTGAACGGCATGTAGGCGGTTTTTTCCTTTTAGAAGGGCGACTCATTGAGCAGATACTTGCCGCATGGAAGAAATAGAATGGCCTGTGTATTTAATCACAGAAAGCTACTTCGTTGTTTAAATTCAATTCAGTAATTTATTTTATAATAACATTATATCTTTTTTAAGTAATTTTCTTGGAATAACCTACACTTGTCAAAACAACAGAGTGTCCATTTTGGACATTGTCAGTGCAGTAAACTTAGTGAAGACATTTATTCAATTCCTCTGAACAAATAACAAGTGTTTCTGGAGAGATTTAAAAAAACATTTCTCGAAGAAGCAGGCTGCGACAGCTTAGGTATTGAAATACCAATTCTAAGAACTAGAGTTTCAGGGAAACATCTCTATCGTTGTTATGGTGCTATATCAGATCCCGAAATCATAATTCGCATCTCATCTTTTATCCCGTTATTGATGTGATATGATTTCTTCGTTGACTGATCGATTTTTCTTCTCGCATGAACCACTATCATTTCACTTTCAATATTTTATAACCCAGAAAAGTGCATGTACCTTATAAACTATTGAAAAAAGCATCCTCATTTATAAAGACCGACCGTCCAGACCCTCACGAGATACACTAAAAGGAGAGTGGTGTCTCTGGCAGGGTAAATGGCTGTTAAGAAAATGAAAAACCCAAAACTGCGATCGGTACTTTTATAATATTTAATTATATTATATATATATTAATATATTATAGGTACATTATTAATTATTGTGCTACAGAAGTCTTCCTTTATGCATAAGAATCAATATACTTTAATATATAATATATATTATCTATATCTATATATATCTATATTCTATAATAATTGTTAATATTATGCAGTTATATTGTGTACTTATAGTTAAATTATATATTATCTACCTAATACATGTGAGATATATATATAATGATTTATATATATTAAAGAACTTTTCTGTATATTAATATATCATATTTTAAAAGTATAGCATATATATATATAGTTTTAGTAAAATGTTAATTTAATGTATATCTTAATAGTATAGTTAGAATAGAGAGGATATGCTATTTATAACTAGTGATTCTTTAGCATTTATTATATAACTTATTAGTCAATTTTTATCTAATTATATCAGTAAAGCATTATTAGATACAGAAGTCATATACAATGATAATAGATATATAATATATTATTGATATATATATATATTATATATATTATATATATATTATATATATATATATATAATTATATATATTTTTATTTATATTATATAATATATATATATATACTAATATTTATACATTATTTATATATATATATATATATTTATATATATATATAATATTAATATATCTATATATATTATTATATTATATTATATATATCTATTATTATATTTTTATATATATATATTATATATTATTATATATTATATATATATATATATTATATATTTATAATATATATTATATATATATTATATATATTATATATATTAATATATTATATATAAATATTAATATTATAATTATATATATATTATATTATATATCATATATTAAATATATATAATATATATATATATATATATATATATATTTTATATATATATATTATAAATATATTATTTAGTGGATGGAATGACATCCCATCCGTATAATTGAAGCCATCTCCGATCCGCTCGATCTCACTTAAGGGCATCGATCGACGTATTCCGTCCTTTGAAAAATGAGTGTGCGATGTTTTCTAATTTGATTAATGTATAAATAAATATTATTTGTCATTTTTATCATGGGAGTTTATGGGAATTGTAATTTGTTTCGATTTCTGTAATATTTATTATAATATTTATATATATATATATATAATATATATAATATATTATATGAATTATATATTATATTCCATTATATTATATATATTTATATATATATATATATTATATATATATAATATATATATATAATCTAGAGAGTGTCACGAGAGCAAGAATGAGCGGAGAGCAGTGAAGAGGAGTGAAAGGAGGAGGTGGCTGCAGAGATAGAAAACTGATGATGAATATGAAGGAGAAGAAGAAGATTTTTTTTTTGGCAAGGACGTATAGAGGAGCGAAGAGTAGAGTAAATATATTAAAGACAAAAATGGAAACATTGGTAACCGGAGGAAAAAAAACAACAGGTGGTAGAGTACTTTGATGAGTTGTGAATGTGGAGTGCAGTCGGAAGAGGAAGGGCTGAGAGAGGAGGAGGAGAAAGCGTCGAGAGTGGAAGAGAGAAGGTAATCGGTAGG
>JABUQX010036683.1:15000-27500 GCA_015478945.1 Trachelipus rathkii
ATCCGAGAGAACTGCGCTCAAGAGTCTGCAAGCTCCTCTCGGACATCGCTTGGTCATAGTCCATCATTACAAATATGAAATAAATCCTATAAATTCATAGTCTTAAAAATTCATTAAAAAAATTATAAATCTTAACTTTCACAACGATACACCCTCCCTCAACGGATGTAAAGGAAGAACTGTCTTATAGTATATTATATTATATATATATATATATAGGTGTATATATATATATATATATACGTATATACTATTATATATATATATGTATAACATATATATATATATATATAGATATTATACATAGTATATTATACAGTATATAATATCGATATATCCAAGACTCGATATATCGATATATAGTCGAATATCAAAGGTCAGACGAAATATTCAATTTGACCCAACTTATGTTATATATATATATATATATATATATATATAATATATATATATTATTATAATATATATATTATATATATATATATTTATATATTATATATATTATATATATATGAGCCTTTCCAGTTTAACCGCCAATGAAAAAATGACTTTAGGATATTTTTTTTCGATTTTCTACGTTCCCAAGTGATTTTTAGACGATTTTCAATAGGAAAAATTTACAATTTTTTTGACAATTTTTGGATATTTTGGATTTTTGAATTAATTTTAAATAGAGGACTTGTGGATGACAGTATAGTGGACTGTGTTGGATGATTAGCTAGTGTTAACCCCGTTCATTATTGTTAACCCTTAAACACGCGCAGATAATGTCTACATATATAACCTATCGAAAACATCATTTAAAAATTAATTCACTGTAGTTAAAACGTTAAAGAGTCGCGGTTCTTTAGGAATATAAAAAAAGGAGGAAAGCCTTATGGCAGCGTTAGGAATTAGATAGATAGATAGCATAGCATAGACTAGATAGATAGATAGATAGCATAGATAGATAGATAAGATAGTAGATAATAGAAGATAGATTGATCGTTGATTACTTGATTACTTGATTACTTGATTGATTGATTGATTGATGATTGATTGATTGATTGATTGGATTGAATGACTTGATTGATCGTTTATTGAATTGATTGATGATGATAGCATAGATAGATAGATAGATAGAATAGATAGATAGATAGATCAGATAGATAAGATAGATTAGAAAGATAGATAGAAGATAGATCGAATAGATAGACTAGATAGATAGATAGATAGATTAAGATGCGAAAGATAGATAGAAGATAGATTGGATGGTGAATAAGGAAAAAAATGTGAAAAAATGTGAATAAAATGTAATACGAAATAGATAAAGTGAAGCCAAAGACAGAATCAAAAAGACAAAAAGAGTTTCTAAAATGAGTGAAAAAAAAGCAAATGAAAAGTGAAGCAAATTAAGCTTATGAAAATTTGAATTAAGACGAAATCATCTCAAAAAATCGATTAAATTGATCTTCAGTAACAACCTCATTGAAATCGATAAATCGATCTTCAAGAAATCGATGAATCGATCTTCAGTAAACTCGATAAATTGACCGTGATTAAATAAATCTTCAGGTAGATCCTCTTAACCACATCATAGAGAAAAGAATCTTCTTTTGATCTTCTATAAATTGTGCGGTTTTATCTTCTCTCTCTATTACGTAAATCTCTTAAAGCTTTTAAACCTTTTTTTTTGCACCAGTAATTTGAAATAAATAAGGAGTAATACAATGCTAAATCCTATTTTATAACTATTTACTATTATGTCATAGAAAATAAAATAGAAAAGAAAGATACATAAATATGAGGATTTTGGGAGTATATATATATATATATATATATCGGATTTTATATATATTATATATTATATATATATATATTATATATATAATATAGATATAATATATATATATATATATAATTATATATATATATATATATATGATGGCAGTGAGGAGATATTTTTTCACTCTGCTTCTCCGCAGCTTGTGGCTTGTATTGATACCAATTTTTTTTGTTCTTAAAAGAGTCTGTATGTCTGTAATAGTGTTTATGGGTGTTAATAAAGAGAGCTAACTCCAGCTAAAGAAGAATGTGGAGATGAAGCGGTAAGGTGGCGAAACAGTGGACACGAGTGTGATGAAGCATACCCTAACACTCCATACCTGCCCAGTGTGGGGTAATCTTATTGCTTCTCGAATGCGTTACGTTCTCTCTCCTCTCTCTCTCTCTCCCATATATATATATATATTAGTATATATATATAATATATAATATAAGTATATATATATAATATATATATTATATATATATATATATATACCTATATATATATATATATATAACTCTCATATTATATTATCATTATCATATGTTACCAGAATATACACTAACTCCTCCTCTCCTTGTTTGTCTAATCAATAAGTGAGCCAAGAATTTTTAATAAAACTCAGCCTCTTCTCTCAGAATATCGATTTCAAAATGGCGCATTGACGTAGTAGGTGTTAAGTCTTTCCCTGTCACTCTACCGACCGTCCCCTTTCCTCCAATGACATGAATATACGCAAACGCACGGACGACAATTCATCTTTTGAAAAAAAAATTAGATAAATTTTAATTGAGAGAGACACACGGTATGCTTATTTCACATTTTTAAGAATAAAATACATTTTTCCTATAGCTGCGGCGAGTTCTTCAGAATGTCCTATACACTCAATGCTTCGGTGAAAACAAAAGGATTTCTTGAAAATAATATTAAGGCAAGGAGGAAATACGAGTTAATGAATAACTAGAGCTTAATCTACTACAATAAATAAATAATTAGAGTAAACATATTACGTTATAACGAAAGGCAATGATACTCAAAATATAATTGGTCTTTTCTCTTCGACTTTCAAATGATATATAGAGATTAAGTCTATTTCAAGAAAATGAGATTTAAATTTTTTTTTTTAACAAAATAGATAAAAATAGCTTGTTAAGAGTTATACTGTAATTACCAAACATTCCACGATTCTATATCCCGAGGAATATTCTTGGAATCGATATAAATAAAAGATTTAATTTCTGAATAAATCACAAAAAGAATGCACTCATACTATAAGAGTAATGATATATTTACTATAATTTTTTTCGATTTTCAATATATATATTATATATATATATCATTAATATATATATATATATATATATAGTATATATATTAATAATATATAATATATTATATATATAATAATATATATATATTATATATAATATATATATATATTAATAATATTATATATGAAGCTTAAAGTAGTGTTGTGATTAATGTATGATATTATGAAATAATTAAAACTAAAGTGCTTAATATGTATTTTGCAAATTTGTCTGAAATAAACCTACAAATCTAAACCTGCACCGCGCTGCCAAGCAAGAGGCAGTATGCCTGAGTAGGGCATAGGACACAACCCTAGATAGTCACCATGTGATCAACGATACAACCCTAGATAATCACAATGTGATCAACGATACAACCCTAGTGACAATGTGATTAACGGCACAGCCCTAGATAGTCACAATGTGATCAGCGACACAACCTTAGATAGTAGCAATGTGATCAACGGCATCCCCTATAAAGTCACGTGATCAACGACACAACTCTTGATAGTAACATTGTGATCGACGACTCAACACTAGTCACACTGTGATCAACGACACAACCCTAAATAGTCACAATGTGATCAACGACACAACCCTAAATAGACCCTAGAGAGTCACAATATGATCAACGATACAGCTCTAGGCAGTCACAATGTGATCAACGACACAACCCTAAATAGACCCTAAGAGTACATATGATCAACGACAACCCTAGATAGTCACAACTGATTGCATCAATGACACCCTAGGATGATGCATAATGTGATCAACGACACTACCTAAGTAGTCACAATGTGGATCAACGACACAACCTTAAATAGTCACAATGTGATCAACCACACAACCTTAGATAGTCACAATGTGATCAACGACACAACCTTAAATAGTCACAATGTGATCAACCACACAAATTAGTAGTCACAAAGTGTTGTCAACGACACCAACCCTAGAGCGTCGAAATGATCAACGAACAAAACTTGAGAAAGTCACAAGTGTGGATCAACGACCACAACTTTAGATAGTCACAATGTAATTAAAGACACAACCTTTAGATTAGTCACAATGTGATTCAAGCTACACAACCCTAGAGATAAGTCACAATGTTTGATCAATGACACACAACCCTAGATGGTCATAATGTGGTCAACTACACTAACCTAGATATTCACAATGTGATCAACCACACAACCTTAGATAGTCAAAATGTGATCAACGAACGAACCCTAGATGTCAAATATGATCAACGCACACAAAATCTGAGTCCAACTTGGTGGATCAGACGATACAAACCGTAGATAGTCACAGTGTGGATCACGACAACATCACCTTAGATAGGTCGAAGTGATCGAACGCACACCTATGAGATGCAACAATGACAGTCAACGGACACAACCCTAGAGCACCTAGATGGTCACTATGTGATTAGGGAGTGTGATCAACGATACAAACCTAGATAGTCACATTGTTGATCAAAGACACAACCCTGGACAGTCATAATGTGATCACCGATACAGCCTTACATGGTCACAATGTGAAGATCACGCAGAAAAATTAAGTCCGACGGTATGGTAACGTAATAATTATGCTTATAATGGTAACTATCTCAGTTTCCGTGATTAGTTAAACCAATTATGGAAGTGCCAATCGTTGTGTGCCAACATTTATTACATTATAGAGAATAATTAGCTCAGTTACATACCATACATTGATTAATTGGAATTCCCTATCGGTATATATTCGCTGCCTTTGTTTTAATAAAGAAAAATGATAAGGAACTATTTAATATCAATCCCCCTCAGTTATAATATATATATATAATATACTATTATATTATATATATACTATATTATATATATATATTAATAATTATAGATATATTATATATATATATATTATATATTATATATATATATATATTATATATATATATAGTATATAATATATAATATATAATATATATAATATAATAGCTATATTTTATATATTATATATATATTATATATATATATTACTATATATATATATATAATAATATAATAGATATATATATATATATATACTTTATATATAATATATATATATATAATATATATTATATATATATTATATATATATATATATATTATATATATTTTATATATATATTATATATATATTATATAGTATATAGTGATTAAGCGATAGGCCGACGCATCGGTCAGTGAGTGCCTGGTGCGCCACATCTAGTTCAGGAGGAAGACATTTTCTGGTGGCCCGACAACCCCTAGTATGGTCATATATAGTTGTTTTTTTTTTTTTTTTTAACAGTTGTCACCACCACTCACGGGCAGAGCCCATTCAAGGAGGGGGTGTTGTACACTAAAATTTCATCCGCCTAGCCGCAAATTACGCAGATAACACAGACGCAGGCTTTAAAGTGAGGGAAGATTAAATTCAGCGGAAACACAGAAGATGGAAGAGAGTTCCACAGGACAGAGGTGGCAGGAAAGAAGGAAGCATCGCAGCGAACTTGCCTGGAGTTACCAATATCTACACAAAACTCGTGCTCAGATAAGAACCCATTGTGCTACGAGGGCATCGTTTAAGGTGGTGGTACGCGGAGTGAGTGGTAAGATCCCTCGAACACCTGCCGCTGCGGTACCTATAGAAAAGTAATTCCGTTACCGTTACTCCGTTACTTGGAAAAAGTAATTCCGTTATCGATATTCCGTTTTTTTTTTTTTAATGGAAAGTAAAAGTAACGAAAGTGCAGTTACTCCGTTACTTTTAGCTTTTGACTACGACATTAATTACGGTATCTTAGGTAATTTATGGCTTTGTGTATATTAAATTTTCAACATTATCATTATTATTTAAAAAAAATATATACTAAAAATTTTTAATTATTATTACATCAAAAATAAATAACTATACATAAATTAAAAACACGTATATATTTGGTTGCATATTCCTCTTTTGGCATTCCTTATGAGGTTGCATTTTAATGTCTAAACATTCTTGTTGGTTACCCTAGTAATTCAAATAAAATATACACTTTAATTACAATAAACTTAAACAGCAACATAGCTTGATAAATACCCACTTTTTATTTAATTATTATTATTATTATATTTTTTTTTATTAATTTATCTTGTTTATTTCTCCGTTTAAGATTTCTATAAAAATATAAAATTTAAATTTAATAACTGTTGTTTAAAGATACATTGATTTTAAGCTCAAAATTTATCACAATTTTATTTTTGAAGATAAATTTAAAGTTTTTTCGTATACTTATTTGCGTGGACACTCGATTTTTCTGTATCAGGGACATGGCAACAAATTTAGAAGTCTGTCCTGTCAAGCAGCTATGGGTGGAGTAGGAGAGCAACCAATAGGATCCTGTTTTTACAAAAGAGTAAAAAAGAAATTGTTCAGCGTATAGTTTATATTATATTATATCTATTATCAGTATATATTATATAATATATATATAATATATATATATATATATATAGATAATATATAGTATATATATATATATATAAGATATATATCTAATATCTTATATAGGCATATTTATAAGAGGCTTGACTCAGGAATGAAATCAATAAATATGTACTCTAATTTTCCAATAATTTTATGGGTAAATAAATACAATAGGCTAACCTAATCTAACCTACCTAACCTAACCAACCTAACTTAACCAACCTAACCTAATATTAACGGAGTCAACCTCTTATAAATGAATATATATATATTATATATCTATTATAATATATATATATATTATATTATAGATATATATATATATATATATAAACGGATTTTTTTAACTTGTCATTATGGAGTTCAATTGAGTTATCAACATTCCAAAGAAGTGCGAAACAAAATGAACGACGTAAAAAGTAACGAGGAAAAAATACCGGAAGTTATTCGGTGCGCTATAGCGTGACCCGTGAGAAGAAAAAGTAACGAGTCTACTCCGTTACTCAAAACTAAATCCTTGGTAACGGAGTAATTGGAAGTAACGGATCGGCTGCCACCTCTGGCTTATATATAATATTATATATATATATATGATATATATATATATATAATATATTATAATATAATATATATATATATATATATAATATATATCATATATATAGATATATATATATATATATCAGGGGTATATAGTAGGTAGGCCGCGGTAGGTAGCTCCTACACAATATTTTTTAGGTTTAAATAATTGAAATTAAAATTTTAAAACAGTATACTAAATTTATTAAAATTTTATATAAAGTTTAAGAAAGTTTGCTATTTTGCTTCATAAATTAAAAGAAAACACACAAATTCATATAGCTTATAATATATTGATTCATTTAGACATTCTCGCTCCTACTCTGATTTTAGAAGTAAAATTCTGTGCACTGGGCGGAACGAATGACGTCATTTTTATACATCAACTTATAGGGAGCGGAGCTAGTCTGTGCCTACGATATCGAACAATATATTGAACCTTTCGTCTCTTCCGTAAATATGTATCGAAATGTGTGGCTTGCGGCAGTATTGTTTGAAATTTTTTGCTAATCGAATGTGTCTGATTGTTCTGATATTGAATATAATTAATTTTGTATAACTTTATTTAAGTGGTATTTAGAATTATATACATAAAATTGAAATAATGCATAATTGAGTAAGTGTAGATTTTATATTAAAGAGAAAAAAACGTTTTAAAACTATCTATAAAACCACAGCTTTATGTTTAAAAAAATGGTAGCTAAGAAATTACTCAATTTGAATGTGATTTAAAATTAAGTATTTTGTAAATATAATGTAAACAAGCTTTTCATACAAATAATAGAGTGACGGTATTATAATTATTAAATGATTTTGTCGATGTTTTCAGTTAGCTATATATATATTTATATATATATATTATATTATATATATATATATATATATATATAATATATATAGTATATATATTTATATATATACATATATATAGTATATTATATATATATATAATTATATATATTTATTATATTATAGTTAGTATATATATATATATAATATGATATTAATATAAATTATATATATTCAATATATATAGTATATATATATTACTATATATAAGTATATATATATTATATATATATTTATTATAGTATATATATATATATATATATATATATATATTATATATATATAAATAATTATTATAATATATATATTACTAAATATTATATATATATATATATATATATATAAATTTTATAATATATACTATATAGGTGAAATATATATAACTCTGCCTACCCAAGTGTATTCTTCCAGGTACGCCATTTATATAATATACTATATATATATACTATTAATATATATATATATATATATTATATATAATATATATATATATATATATAGTTATATATATATATATATATATATATATATATAATTTATATATATTTATTATTTCAAAAAATTGCAATGAAAAAAAAATGATAAAAAGGTACTTACAAAAAATAAATAATAGAAGAAATTTAGAATTATTTGACACTTAATTGGTTTTCTAAGTTGATTTTTCTTCAAGTTATTAATAAATATCTTTACATATTTAATTTTACATAATATATTATAGTATATATATAGTATATATCTATATAGTATATATATAGTATATTATTATATATATATATATAAAATATAATATATATATATATATAGTATATATCAATAGAGAAAAGGAGAGCTTCGAAATTCTAGATAATATAAGATTAACATCGAAGATCACAAAATTGAAGTAAAGCGCAAATATCGAGCTTTTAAGAGAAGAAAAAGAAGGAAAGAAGGAAGACGAAAAGAAGAGATTCCTTCCCTCCCTTGAAGAAGCGAGAATGGGGGAGTGAAGAAAGGCAAAGAAATCTGCTATGATCTCGAAACCATGAAAAAAGGCTCAAAATGACTATTCTGCCGTCGGACTAAGGAAAGGCAAAGAAAGAGAATTTCATAATAATCTTTAAAGGCTAACAAGAAATTAAAAAAAGAAAGGGGGGGAAACCATTAAAACCTTACCAAAGAAAGAATCGGCATTCTGTAGTCTCCTATTTTTAATATTAGCCTTGAAAAACTCCAAAGAAAAAAAATTGTTAATAAGATTATTAATACTTGAAACCACGTTAACAGCAAAGGAATGAAAAGTATTTTTAAAGTTCTCTTCAATTGAAGTTTCGACTTCTTGATTTGAAGAAGAAAGTTTATGTGTGTGGAGACTATGAAGAGAGATTTCGTTTCATTTGCTTCCAATCCTAAGGTCTTCGAAGATATGGAGACTATGAAAAGAAATGAATTCGTTTCTTTGCCTAACCTTAAGGTTTCAAAGAAAAAAGATTTTCCAAAATTGTAAAACAATTTTCATTTTTGATAACCATCGGCAAAATAGGATACTGAATGTAAAATAATATGTTGTCGGAAGGCTGTTCTATGGGAATCAATTTATTTGCATTATTCTAAAATTATATTTTACTATATAAGAACAGTTTAATTAATTACTGAGCTATATTACCTTTAATTAATATAAAGAGAAATTAAGACAGAACCTCACTTTGCAGAAAGAGTTGCAGGTGCATTGCGAAAGAGTTTGTTGCCTTTGGTACAGATAGTTAAATATTTAACTAATGATTGATAAAATAATAAGTATTAATTAATAATAATAAGTAATAATAATAATAATAATAATAATAAAATAATAATAATAATTAAGTATTAATAATAATAATAATATAATATGATAATAATAAAAAATAATATAAGTAATAATATTAATAATAAAAATGTTTACAGAATATATACTTATATATATATATATATATATATATATATATATATATATATATATATATATATGATCATATATAATATAGTATATTATATTAATATATATATATATATTATATAATAATATAATTATAATATGATATATTACGTTATATTATGATGATGATCATTCATCATCATCTTCAGCCTGTACATGTCCACTGCAGGCACAGGCCTCTCGTGATGCGTTTAGCTTGTTAGTCTCTGTGTTTTGGCTATTTTTTCCTAGGAACTTTGCAAACAGTTTTTAACTGATCCAAAACGTTCTTCTACATTTCATTTCTATCGAGTTCAAATTTAATTGTGACACTTTAATATCTTCTTTGTTCCACTTCTGCCATCATTCCTTCAAGAAAAATTCCTTGCTTAGGAATTAGGATAATATTTTGCTCTTGTTAATTATTATTTTTGTGATTATTGATTCAATCGTTCCGCTTTCTTGTTACCATCATATACATTACATTTTATCTGTGTTATTTCTTAGTTATTTTGTGCTGTTCTCATGTCCTAAAGTCTACGTTTCACAACCATAACTTACAGCAGGTAGGCCACCACTGCTCAAAAGCCAAATATTTCTTAAACAAATTGGAAATTTTTACCTGTGAGCGCTGATGTTCGATTTAGCGACTATGCTCCAAGCTACTATTCTTCTTTGAATTTCATTTCTTTATTACCTTATATATATTATTATTATTATAGTAGATAGTATATATATATATATTTATATATATATATATATATATATATATATATATTTATATATATATTTATATATATATATATATATATATATATATATATATTATTATATATATTATATATAATATACTATAGATATATATCAGAGGTGGGCACTTCCGCTCTTTAGTCCGCTGGTCCGCTAGTCCGCTCCGAGCCGACTTTCGAAAAGGTGCGGACTTGCACGTGCGGATCAAAAATTAGTTTCCGCTCTTTTGTTCGCACCTTTTTAAGGAAAATGAAAAGGTGTTAGTTTAGCTTGAATTAGAAATTCGTTGATTGTGGTATAAGAAAGAAATATTTAGTATTTTAGAGTTTTATAAGCGATTATACTTTTGAGTCTAAGACGTTATTGTTTCTTAAGTAGTAAACTTCCAAAAGATAAGCTCAGCCTCGGTTAGAGGGGGTACCATATATAATAAATGACATTTAGATGTGAGTTTTTAGGACTGTCAGAATTGCTATTACCTCTCATCAATATGTAACGTTAGAAGTAATTATTATTAGTGTATCGTATGGAATAAGGCGTAGGTTGCAGTATCTAATGATTTCGAAGTTTCTGTTAAACCCTAAGTTATAATATATGATAGGATGATAGGGTATATTGTATATATGTAGGTAGTTATATGGGTGTATAGTGTATATATAGTTAAGTATGATGATAATATAGGTTTGTATAGGAGTATATATAATGATATAATTTATATTTGGGATGTAAAACAGAACTGGTTTAACAGGGTAGGATATATAGGATTAGGTGGGTGAGTAGGTATATTAAGGGTATAGGGGATATATTTAGTATTATTTTAATGTGTAAGTATTAGTTTAATGTTTATATGATGATATAGTGGGTATTATAATATTATATATATGTATATATAATTATATATTATATAATTATATATATATATATTATATAAATATTAGTATATATATAGCTACACGAAGTGATACGTAGCATTAGCATTGACTCTACAGGAGTCGAGGCTTTCATAGATTCTACTAAAAGTCTTGGACGAAATAGGCCTTCTTATGGGTGGAATGTGGTCAAAATATTTCAGAAAGGGAGGCAGAATGATTTAGGTGAGGACATTAAATTAGCAATGGATGGTGGAAGTGAACTAACACCAGGACTCCTCTCACCAAGAACATCTTTCCCTTTCAGCATTGGCAGAATTTGTTGAACTTGTTTTCATAAAATATAATACTCCTCTCCCTAGTTCTGCGGCCTGTAGGAGGCGAGAATTTAGTATTGCGTGGGATATTTGAGGCAAAGAGATCTGCCGTTAACTGACTTTTAATTTTGGAGCACCTAATCTTTTTGAAAGATAATATGGATCTCTTGTCCTTTGAAGACGACATTGAGGAGGAAGTGGAAAACTTGAGATTTTGTAAATTTTAATTCAATTTTCACGTTATAATATTATAAAAAAAAATTTCTTGTAAGGTATTATACTATTTGTATTTTATATTAAAATTTGTGGAAGTTCGCATACATTTATGCGAGACGTGCGGTGACGTGCGGACTTGCCGTAGCGGAGGTTTGATGGTACTGAATAAGAATGCGGAGTGAGCGCTACGCGGACTACGTTTTCTCGAGGTGCTGAGGTGCGCTAGCGCGGACTACCCCTAAATGAGCGGGTGCCCACCTCTGATATTCATATATATATATATATCCTAACGAATTTCCCAGATGTCGACGAAACATAAAATGTCAGATATATGTTGTAATTAAGCAAAATCGTAATGAAAATCCCCGGAGCAACACCAAAAAAATTTAAGTAGCACGAAAGTTT
>JABUQX010036683.1:32500-47860 GCA_015478945.1 Trachelipus rathkii
AATTTCAGATGTTATTGGGGATTTTATATTTCAAATCATTAATTTTAATTATCGAGGAAAAAGCATCAAGAACCGAAAAATTTCTGAGCTTCACCATTTTTAGCAACTGCGACAGTCTCACAACCAGACGCTAAATTGGTAATAAAACACTTCGCAAATACGTAAACGGTGAAGAGTGTTAATGTAAAAACGTTGCTATTCATATGTATGTGAGTATGAAATACATTGTAAGCGTATTTTCACTGTAACGTAAGTGATATTAGGAAGACTGTTTATCGCTCAAAATCAATACACGCGCTTCAATATTCAGTGGTCTATTCCGTAGCACTCAGAATGACTTAAAAAAAATTGTATTACATGTTATTATGCTTTTTGCCTAATATTTCATTCTTATGTGCTTATAACTCTTCTTTGAATTAAAGCAAAGCACACACCACGCACCCTACCTTCTGACGCACAAACCATTACACACCAACACACACCTCACAAAAAAAGACGCTTATTGGAATTTAGGAATGGTTTTTCTGTATAAGGGAGAAGAGTGGTGGTGAGAAGAGTTTTCCGGAGTGGGGTAGAAGTTTCTGATTGTGCGCAGAGACCCCGTCGTATTGCCTGGCAAGCGTAACCCCCCACCCACCTCCCCCCCGACTCACATGAGACAAAAAAAAATCTAATAAAGCTGATTTATTTTTTATTGTTTTATTTTTTGAGTTTTGTTTAATAAAATAGAGAATATAATATAAAATATAAAATTCTATGCCTAAAATTTTTTGTGATTTAAAATGAAAAAATTTGGGGAAAAGGTTTTCTCTGTAATTGTAAATTTGTGATTTAGTTCCATAGTGGCTAGAGTCTAGACCAGTGCAGTTTTCAAACTAGGGTTGAGAGTCTCGAAATACCAGGGGCCAGGCCTTTGAGTACTCAGCCATTATGGATGAGAAAAACCGGGTGCGTTGATCGATCTGACGGATGAGTGCGGTCTCGGGCGGGCGACGGTGATGGCCAGTGGTTAGAGCCTTCCGGTTGGTTGGCTCGCACGCGGAGATCAACGTATCGAATCCCGCGACGGAAGAGATAAATCCTTTCTGTGACTATTCATTAAACTGGAACAAGGGTGAGAAAAAAACCTAAATGCTTTCTTCAGATACAATTATATATTATTATTTAATTATATTATATATATATATATATTATATATTATATATATATAAATATATATATATATATATATATATATATTCATATATACTATATTATTTATACACAGAACCATTATCAGTACATCTGCAGGTTGGGCTGGTGGTGGTTGATAGTTTCTTTAAACTTATCAACACCATTCACGCAAAAGTAATATATGTAGAAAGGGGTTTTGGAGTCCGTCTATCAGACTGGAGAGAATTTAAAATTTTCTTATATGACCTCGAACGGGCTCGGAAGAAACGTAGCTTCACTCTTTGCCAAAATTTAAAGTGGGGTTTCATTAAACTTTCTTTTTTTTTCTTTCTTTTTCTTTTTCTTTTTTTTCTTTTTTCATAATTCTTAATTTTTAACATTTTATTCAAATAATCAAAAGAGGATGTTGAAATTTGCTTGTCCTCCATTTTCTCACTTTTTTTTAATGCATTAATTTGAAAAACAGTACTTAAAATTTTAAATACCAAGTGATTATAATTAATTTTAACTAGTTTCTGAAACCTCAAACCCAAGAGGAAAACTCTTCCGAATAATTACATTTCCCAAAAATTTATGAGTGTCCTCATATTTTCAATCCTCCCTCCCTGCCCTTCAGATTTCATTATTCTTCTGCCGTCCTTGTCTTTTATATAATAGTATTATTATTATATATATATATATATATATATATATATATATATATATATATATATATATATATTATATATATATATTATTAATATATATATATATTAATATATATATATAATATATATATTATATATATATATATATTATATGATAGGTATAACAAATGGTAGCAAATATGTTACTAATAATTAGACTTTTCGTGAGAGTAATAGTTATTCTTTCATATTAACATGAATGACTTAAAATCTCTAAATATTTACAACATATAGTTAAGAATACTAACTTAATCTATATAGGAATCTACTCTATTACATTTTATAAATTTAATAAAACGTGGAAACTGTCGCATTGTGATTCTCTATAGTCTATACTCTATACTATAGGTATTTGGTTCCTTTTTTTTTTCCTCCCATAAGAACTACCACTGAAATTCACTCACGCATGTCCTCCAGTACCATCACATAGTATCTTGGGAAATATTGAAATTTCTCAGTAAGGTTTCTCCAACAGCCTAGTCTTGTCATACCTCACCTCAATTTTGCTTAAATTGTCACTATTATTTGTGGAGAAACTTCCCTATTGTAGTTTATTAAGACAGTTAAAATTTAATGGGGAAGCACTCTTTTATCTCATAATATACTAGAACATCATTACGTATCTTATCAGAAATTAAGTTCTGCAAAAATCCGGTAAGAAAACTTCATGCTGCTATATAAAAATTAGCTAGAGTAGCAAGATAAAAGTACAATAAAAACTAATGAAATATTCTCCATTGAAGTCAAAATAGGAGCGTTTAAGCCAGCAGTTCAATTAGAGATATGAAAATATTATTGTAAAAATCAAGGAAATACTCTTTTCTTCTAGGAACGTTTCAGTCAATATAAAGGCATATCAGTATGGACATTGTAAGAGTGATGAGACTACGTCGTTGCTCATCAGCTTCTATACTAATTAGATTTGATGTTACGTTATTTTATTAACAAACACGAACTTTTTGTCATGGGAAGAAAGGAATTCAGTTTCAACTGAGTGACAAAATCGAGAAATCCATTTTTAGAGTGGTAAGGTTACAATCTGTTACATAACTGATTCTGAAATAATTGGTCTGAAATAATTCGGAAGTTTCTATACACATAATAGGCGAAGAATTTTAACAAAATTGAGGAGATCTATAGGAAGGATTAACTGGACAACCCTTTGAGATAATTTTAATATTTTTCGTGAACGCCAAAGCGAATGGACTGGATGGCAGGGTGGATGATCTTGAATTTGGAATTGGTAGTTGCTTGTGGGAGGAAAAAAAGATGATTAAATATCATAAATACCGTTAATACAACTTGATTTGTTACTTAGAAAATGTAGTAGAGTAAAGTCTTATAAATAATTTAATTAGTGTTTAACTTAAACGCCGTAATATTTTAGACCCGTTACTACGTCCGAGAACCACCCTGGGGGTTGCGAAGGCTTCAAGAAAAATTTAAAACAAGTAATTAAACTTTAAATTTAAAATACTTTCAAAATTAAAATAGCATGAATGTAAGAAGTCTGAAATTAATAGAATGTAAAATTCTCATAATTTATTTTATTTTATTATTATATATATCATATATTATATACGATATATATAATATTATATATTTTATTATATATATATACTATGATATTATATATATATAGTATATATATATAATTATATAATATGTAAATACTGCATTACGCAGACATTTATTATTATAAAAGATAACTTCCTTGAATAATCTTTTTAGCTCAATTGTTGGTCAAAGTGGCACACGCTTAGGCTACGCGTCTGCGAGGCCCTGTAATCCTGGTAAGTGAAGAATCACTCAAGGAGTAATTTATTCATATATATTATATATATATATATATATTATTTTATATATTTATATATGAATATATATAAATATATATTAATATATTACTATATCATATTATATATATATATAATATAATCGTTCGTCTCATTGTCATCCACAAAACTGCGGGGGAGAGTCAGTTGTAAATCCGGAAACTCGAGCAATTGTAATTCTTTCCAGACCGTTCAAGGAATTTGGCAATTTTCGAGGCTTGTTGCAATTAAATTTAAATTCAATAGTGAACTTCCATGTATTATTCATTCTCCAATTGATCCTATTCTTGTGTCAGTTATTACCTTTATCCATTACAAGTATCCTTGTTAATTAGAAAAGGCGCCTTTCACTCCATCTAGCCAAAAACCTCCATTTGGCGTGAGCCTCTTGCCCCTTCCTTCCCTATTGCCTAAGTATTTTATTATATTTTTTTTCTAAAAAATATTACAATTGTTTGTTTTACTATGCTGAAAGTTTACTCCATGCCTCCCGCGATGTTTCAATAACTATTGCCCTTCACAAATATATATCTAATATATTTTCTTAATGCGAAATAAACATAAAGAAGATACTTTTAAAAAGATTTCATACTTGAGATTGATGAAAGCAGGATTGATAATTAAAAAGTATGGAATGGAAAAATGGCAGGCCCGCAGGATCGAAAGAAACTTCCTCACGTATACAAGTCATTACATGTTTAGACTGAATGAAGGAAGTGAGAACAAGAATATTACTTTCACGAAAACACGTAAATCTAGATATTTATATTAAAAAAATATTAATATGTAAAAAAATTTATAAGGTTTTAGAAATTTTAAATATTTGACAACAAAATTATAAAATTTAATAAATATCCATATAAAAAAAAAAAAAAAAAGAGAGGATAAGAAGATATATAAAATATATGATAATATATTGGTGAGAAAAAAGAATATAATAATAAATAAATATATAAAGAAAGTTATATATAAGAAAAAATATAACTATAAATATTATAATAAAAGAGAAAATAAAATAATAATATATATAAAATAATATAAATAAAAAATAATAATAAATATAAATAATAAAAAAATATATATATATAAATAATAATATTAATAAAAAATAAAAAAATAATATATATAAATAATTATATATCAATAGAAAATTTAGAAAATTTTATAAACTTTTAAGATTTTTTAGCTAATAAATATAAAAGGATAGTGTAAAATAGCTTACAGTTAGTTTTACGTACTGAAGTCTACTATACTTATCGTAGTCATATGAGTAAATAAATACTTTTTAAATTCTCTTCATATCTTTATTATAGATTTGCAATGGGATACTTCAATAATAAATAATACCCCTTTCTATCCATATTAATATTACTTTTCTACTAGTGTACTAAATTAGGTTAGTTGATAGAAGTTTAAGAACAAATACTTTAATCATACCACCCAGCACCCAACTCTAGCAAATGTACTGGTAATTAGGTTCTGTGTATAAAATATTTAATATATACTTATATATATATAATATAATAATTAATGGAACATTATGAAGAGGTTTATATATTGATATTTCCTGATCAATATAATATAGGTTTAGTGATATATATGTATATAGTGATTAGGTTTTACTTAGGTTATATGAGTATCGGCTTCCCCTTAGCATCACTTATATGGTCTATAAATATATATATTAATTACTAAGAAAGTAATTTCCTTGGGTTCATCACGCCTTGATCATTTAAATGAAATGAGTCACAGAAGATTTTACTCTTCGTCAGCGAATGAAACGGTGGACTCCGCGTTGCTGAGTTAAACAACAAACCGGATTGCTCTACCACGTAGGCCACCACTCCCAAAAAAGAACGCTTTCAAAACGTAGGTTTTTTAAACGCACTCCGGTTTTACTCATCCCATTAAATGCGAGTACTCAAAGGGCCTGGCCCCCCCTGGTATTTCGAGACCTCACCTAGTTTGAAAACCACTGGTCTAGACTCTAGCCTATGGAACTAAATCACATAATTTGACAATTACAAGAAACTTTTCCCCAAATTTTTTTCATTTTGAAATCACAAAATAATTTTAGGCATAGATTTTATATTTCTTATATTATATTTCTTAAATATTTACAAAACTCAAAAAAAATAAAAAAATTACAAAAAATAATCAGCTTTTTACTTTTATTTTTGGCTCCTGTGAGTCGGGGGGGGTGGCGGTTACGGCTTTTGCAGGGAGTCGACGGCGGTCTCTGCCAACAACTCCAGGGAAACTCTACCCCACTCCGGAAAACTCTTTCTCCCACTCCTAATCCCTTATAAGAAAACATTCACCTAAATTCCAATAGCGCCTTTTTTTGTGAGTGTGTGTGTGTGTGTATGTTTGTGCGTATGAAGGTAGGTGCGTGGGTGTGTGCCTTTGCTTTATCAAAGAAGAGTTATAAGCAGCATAGAATGAAATATTACGCTAAAAGTATTACAGATAGAAGTTACAAAATTTTTTTATTAAAAAGGTTTGTCACAACTAATAGAAATATTAAGAAGATATTCAAATTTATAATGAAATCTTCCCAGTAAAAATGCTCATTTTAAAAACACTAAAAACTTATTGATAAATTCCAACTTTTTTCGCATTTTGAAACTTGCATTTTAAAGAACACACCTTTATTTTTTCAAATGCTGACATTATTACCGTAAAAACTCAATTTTTAAGATCGACAATTTGCAATGAGTCTGAATTAGGGAAACCGCTGTGACTTTAAGTAATTCTAAATCTGATAATGGATGAAAAATTTAAGGAAAAGCGTACAATTCTAGAAGTTAAAAATCTCTTTATTAAACCAGGTATTTAACAACTAATGAAATAGTTGGAGTTATATTAACAAACAAAATATTTGAAATTTTCATTAAAAAACACAATCAAACGTCAATTTAAGGACACCTAAAACTCATACAATTAATTCGACTTTTCTCTCTTTTGAAACTCTGCATTTCAATACACACATATATATTTCACAATGCTGAAATATCCGTTAAAAACTCAATTTTAAAATACCATAATTAATTTCACAATTGATGTAAATTAGCGAAAAATCCGATACTTTATAGGCTACGAACAATTTGAGCAGGTTGCCAGAACTCGCAAAAGCAACGTAATTTTCTCAGAAAGTTATCAAAATTTTTTATTTTAAACATGTATCACAACTATATGAAATACTTTACGTAACTTATACAAACAAACATTATTGACTAATTTCAATTAAAAAAACGTCAATTAAGACCCTTAAAAAACATTAATAAAATTCACTTTTTGTGCTATTTTTGAAATTGACATTTTAAAGAAAACACTTTATTTTTTCCACAAGCTGAAATACCGTAAAAATACTCAAATTTTAATCATTTACCACATATAATTTTCTCAACATTGCTGAATTTAGAAAAATCGTACTTTTAAGAGATCTAAATGTGGTAGATGTGAAAATTTAACGAAAAAGCCGTAATTTAGAGCTTAAATTATTCTTTCCGATTAAACCAGGTTTCACAACTAATGAATAAATATCTTGTATATAAAAACAAATATTGAAAATCATAAAAAACTCAACTTTGAACATTCTAAAATAATTTAATAATTTCGGATTGTCTATCTGGCTCTTTTGATCAAATCCATTCAGGAAAAAAGAGAGTAATTTGAATCGCAACTGCGGACAAATCCCAAATTAGCCACTAAATTAATAGAATACTCAATTTTAAAGAACATTAGCTAAATAATATTCAATGAAGCTAAATTTACTTGAAATTTTTATACTTATTAAGAAATTTTCTGAAATTTGTAATGTGAAATTTAAGCAAAAGCGCGTAATTTTTAGAAGTTAAAATTTTTTAATTAAACAGGTTTTAACAAATACGTAATGAAATATTAGCATAAATTAAAGAATGCTTAAATACTCCGTAGAAATAAAAAGCCTTTAAGACACCAAACACTATTAACTAAATGTCCGCTTTGATTTCTGCGATTTTTGAATTGCTCATTTCAATGAAAACACATATTATAGTGTTCACAATGCTTCGAGATCGCGTTAATACGTTAAAAACTCAGCATTTTAGGAATTCACCAAATGAATTTCACAATGTTGAAATTTAGGAAAAAATCGTACTTGCATTAGAGTCCAAAATTTGAATGCTGAAATTCCGTACAGTATATCAAAAGAACATTTAGAAGACTTTGGTCTATGGAAAAAAAATCCTCGCAGATAACAACAAACTAATGAAATATTTGGTATATAAAAATAAAGAAAATATTGGAAATTTCATTAAGACCGTCCATTTCAAAGCACCTATAAAACAATAATAGAATTCTCTTTTCTGCTTTTGAAAATGCATTCATGAACACATATTTTCAAATGCTCGAAGAATACCGTTAAAACTCATTAAGATTTACCAAATAACTTTAAAAATGTGAAAACTTTAGAAAAAAATGTGTTTTTAAGAGTTCTAATTCGTAATGTGAAAATTTCAGAATAAAGTGAATTTAAATTATTATTTTTTTATTAAAACACGTTTTCACAACAATGAAATATTTGTACTAATAGAACAATATTGAAATCTTCATTAAAACAAACCGTCATTATTCAGCACCACCTAAAAAAACATACATAATTCGCTTGGTTCGCTTTTTGAAATATTGCATTTCACAGAAATCACATTATTTATTTTCAAATGCTGAAAACCCCGTTAAAAACTCAATTTTAAAGATATTACCAAATAATTTTCAAATGTTTGAAAACTTTTAGGAATATCGTACTTCAATAACGAATTCTTAAAATCTCTGTAAATAGTTCTGAAAATTTAAGAAAAAGCTACTTTTAGAAGTTAAAATTTACTTTATTAAATAACAGTCTTTGAACGCTAATGAAAATATTTCGGTATAAAAAACAATATTGAAATTTCATTAAAAAAGTCAATTTAAGACACCCAAAATAATTAATAAATAAAGCTTCTTCTCTGCTTTTTGCAAAATTTGCATTCAATGTAAACCACATTATATATTTATGCAATTGCTGAATAATACCGTTAGGAAACTCAATTTAAGAATATACCAAATAACTTTCAAAATGTTGAAAAATTAGGTAAATACGTACCCTTTAAGAGTTCCCAAATCTGGTCTAATGTGGAAAATTAATGCAAAAGCGTCTAATTCTTTAGAGTTACAAATTTATTTAATTAAACCAGGTTTTCACAAAAAACTAATTGAAAATATTTGAAACAGGAAAAATCATATTGATAATTTGCTCAGGACACTTTAAATATGGCCTCTAAAAACTAGATTAATAAATTCACGTTTTTGCTTTTTGAAATTGCCTTTTTAAAGAAAACATTCTTTTTTTACAATGCTGAAAATTACCGTCTAAAAACTCAATTTTAACGATTTTACAAATAATTTCTCAATAGTCTGAATTAGCGATCAAAATCGTACTTTACAGAGCTCTAATTTTTAATGTGAAATATAAGAAAAAGCGTAATTTTTAGAAGTTAAATTTTTATTAAAACAGGTTTCTACAACTAATGAAATATATATGGCTATAAAAAAAACACAATATTGATAATTTATTAAAAAACAGTCAATTTTTAGACACCAAACTATAATAATTGCGCTGTCTGCTTTCTGAAATTGCACTTTCACTGAACACACTATCTTTTTTTCAAACGCTGAATAATCCCAGCTTAAAAACCAATTTTAAAATTAACAATAATAATATGCATAATGTTAATTTTACGGATAAATGGAGCTTGTGTACTATATTTCTAGTTTGTAGTGAAAATTTAAGAAAGCGTAATTTTAGAAGTTAAATTTTTTATTAAAACAGGTTTTAACAACTAATGAAGAATATTTGTATATATAAAAACAAATATTTAAAATTTCATTAAAAAAAGTCAATTCAAGACACCTTAAAACTGTAAATAAATTCGCTTTTCTGCTTTTTGAAATTAGCCATCTTCATGAAACACCATTATATTCTTCCACACATTGAAAGTTAAATACCCATGGTCCTATTAAGAAATTTACCATAATTTACATTTCATCAATGTTGAAAGCATTCAGGAAAAAATCGTACTTTTAAAGAGTTTCCAAATTTCGTGAATAGTGAAAATTTAAGCAGAAAAGCGATAATTTTAGAAGTTTAAAATTTTTATTAAACAGGTTTTTCACAACTAATGAAAATATTGGGTATAATAATAACAACAATATTAAATTTCATTAAAAAACGATCAATTTAAGAACTAAAACAATTAATAAATTCTCTTACCTGCTTTTTGAAAATCTTTCAAAGCAAACATTATATTTTCAAAATGCTGAAAATACCGTTAAAAACTCAATTTTAAGATTTACCCAAAACTAATAATTTCAAATGTTGAAATTTAGGAAAAATTGTACTTTTAAGAGTTCTTAACTTCTGTAATGTGAAAATTTAAGAAAAAGTGTAAATTTTTAGAAGTTAAATTTTTTATTAAAACATGTTTCACAACTAATCACGTACAAATATTTGGATATATAAAAACAAATATTGAAATTCATTAAAAACGTCCAATTTTAGACACTAAAAACTATTAATAAATTCGCTGTTCTGCTTTTTTGAAAATTGCCATTTCCTGAAAGCACAAAGTTTATATATTATTTTTCACAATGCTGAAAATCCCGTTAAAAACTCAATTTTAAGATATTACCAAACAAGTTTCAAATGTTCATAATTTAGGTAAACAGTCATCTTTAATGGAATTTAATTTGTAATTGTGAAAATTTAAGAAAAGCTAATTTTAAAAGTTAAAATTTTTTATTAAAACAGGTTTTCACAACTAATGAAATATTTGGTATATAAAAACAAATATTGAAATTTCATTAAAAAAGTCTAATAAAGAACTCTAAAAACTATTAATAAAATCGCTTTCTGCTTTTTGAAATTGCATTTCCAAGAAACACATTATTTTATGAAAATGCTGAAATACCTTAAAAACTCAAATTTTAAGAATTACCAAATAATATTCAAATGTTGAAAATTTAGGAAAATCGTACTTGTAAGAGTTCCAAATTTGTAATGTGAAATTTAAGCAAAAGCGTAATTTTAGAGTTAAAAATTTTTATTATTAAAACAGTTTCACAAATTGAAATATTTTGGTATAAAAACATAAAATTGAAATATTCAATTAAAAACGTCCAATTTACAGACAACCTTAAAATAACAATTAATAATCACTATTTTTTCGCGAATTTGAAAATGATTGTTAAAAGATACATTTATCTTTATAAGGTAAAATATTAACCGTTAAAATCCAATTTTAAGATCCAAATAATTTCAACTGTCAGAATATGGGACACGATCGCACTCATAAAGCGTGGTAAATCTGTAATGCTTGAAAATTAAAGCAATAAACAGCGCTCCAATTATACTTGGCATTAAATCAATACTATTATTATTTAGTTTATTGAAACTCTTATGAAATATTTGTATCTTAAACGTAAGTGAATATATAAATTTCATTACGAAAACACGGCTCAATTTATCGCACCTAAAACTATAACATCTCTCCGCTTGGTCTGCTTTTTAACATGCACTTCCACTGACAAACCATTATTTCTTATCGTCAAACTGACTTGACTTACAATCCCCGTAAAAAACTGCAATTGAAGAATTAAACAAAAATATTAAATAATTTATAAAAATGTTATAAAATATATGCAAGTACAAATAAAATAATATATTATACTTTTTAAGCCTAATTCTAAATTATATAATAGTATATACTAATTGTGAGATCGTAAATACAGAGAAATAATTCACTAAAAAAAGTACGTAATATTTATATAGAATAATTTAAATACTTACTATTACTATATAATTAAAAACGTATTATTAATAAATCTATAATATGATAAAAATATATTAAATGCATATATAAAAATATAGTCAATTATTTGAAAATGATTATGCTTTCTAAAAAGATGAAGTCAATTAATGAAACCCATAAACTCATCTTTGTAATTTCGCTAATTATTCCTGCAGGATAACGCTTATCTTTATCTAATAGAAAAACCATAGTTATCAACTGCTGTAAATAATATCACTCACATACTTATTAGAGATCAAATACATAAAAAAATGTACCTAAAAAAATTAATAAAATACATCAATAAAAAAATTTATTAATTTTATAATTTAATTATATTCTTATTATAATTTTATTATAATCTTTTATCCTAAATATTATTATATACGAATTCGTACCTAGTGAAATAATATTAATTAAACTGAGCATAAAATAAAGTCATTTGATTACTTATAGTAGAACAAGTAATAATTTTATAAATATAACACAAACCAAAAGTTCTTCACACACTATAATTAGATAACTAATAAATATTCGCCGTTATTATTAAACAATAAAGAAATATTGAAAATATTATATCAACTCCTACTATATAACACAACATCATCTCTCTACATACTTGTAACGGTACATACGTCTCAAAAATACAATATATTAATTATAGCATAATAACATTTTATTTACGGCATTTGAAATTTTGTACATTAGAGCAATTGTCCTCTAAAGAAAACAACAAAACCTATTATCTATATATTATTTTCTAATGCTGAAAATAATAATCACCCGCTATCAATAAAACCCTCTCGCAAATATTAAGATCTAGATCACCAAACTCATAAATTTCAAATATATTTCACTGCTAAAATCTTATGAGTAGAAATAAACTCCTGTAATTACCTTTAAAATAAATTATTCTATTATGTAACCTAAACAAACTAATATCTAAGAAAATTAAAAATATGTACTACTCCTCACACTAAAAATACCCTAAATCTATATTATAAATCCAATTTTTATATTTTACTCCTAATAACATACAAATCGGTATAATCATCAAGTACTTACAGCGATAAAGTATTTATGATTCATATATAAAAAATAATAAACAAAATATATAAAATATATCTGATGTGAATTCTATTCAAAGTAAAACCGTCAATGTCCTTCATGACACTCTTCTAAATGATCTCATAACATAATTTTACACGCTATTATATGCTTTTTGAATTGCAATTTCCGAGATGACTATATTTCCATAATAATTTGTTCTATATTGTTCTCTCATAGCAAATCAATCACACCCCTTGTTACTTATCACTCTATTAACAAATCAACTTTTTATAATAGATTTACCCTCAAATAACATCTTTAACACTGTGTTAGAAACTTTATTAGTTATAATAAATAAATTATAATCTTGTATATATCTTATTTTATAAAAGAATATATATCTAAATTAATTTACTATATTTAATAATTAGTATATTATTGTTATAATAAATTTAAGCATAAATCAAATATATGTCGTAATTTTTTTTTATTTAAAATATCAATTTTAAATCTAATTAAGAAAAAGTTAAAAAAAATTTACTTCTTTAAAATTTATATCTAAACTAATTTATATCATATATTTACTTTATATATTATTTATTATTTAAAATTATTAATTAATAATATAAACTATACTGTTTGGTAATAGTCTTCGTTGTCTTTACATGAAAAATGCTAGATAACTATAGAATTTTCTCATAATTCTAAATTAATCCAAAAATTCATATTATATAAACAAACAATAATATTGTAATAATTATATATAATTTTTAGCAAATAAAGTCTATACTTTATATGATGAGGTCATTATTACATTATCTTTTAATTATAATTATAAAAATTATTATACGCATCATTTATTTTTTCTGCGTATTTATCTTTTTACGGAATTTGATATTATAATTTATTTATTATGAATGAACACAACCAATAATACTATATTTACTCCAAATATGTCGAACTAATAATTTAACCTGCTTATACTTAAATTACCTCCTACTATATTCTTTATATCTTTATATATATTAAATTAACCATATAAAATATTAAATAAAGTTTATTAGAAATTTATTTAAAATTATCTTTTGATAATATACGAAAACTAAATTAATAAAAAAAGACAGTAAATATACTACAACCCCCTCTCAGGTTAAATCATACGAATAAGGTGAGTCAAAGTCGAAAAGCAGTCCTCCAAACAACGAAATCCATATTACTGACAAATGGATATGCATTTATTTACAATACCATAAAAAATATGATATATACCGCTAATAATTATTGTGAACAACGGACTCATATAACTAAAACAATATAATTTATTTCAAATTAATATAAAATCTAATATGTACTAACAAAATATGTGTTCGGATGTGTAATCACCTATAAAGAATAATAATATGCTGCGAATAGCACCTTGTTATCTACTTTCTAAAATAAAAAATATAATTCATGTCGAAAAAAGTAAAAAGCTTGTTATCCCATAATATTCAATGTTCCAAACCCTAATTTTTTATTAAACTTTTTAAAAATATTATTCATTATATGGACTATGACCCTAAATATAAATATAATCGTATTTCGTATTTTTTAACTTAAGAAATAAAGACTAACTAAATACAATATATAACTACATACAAATATATACCTTTATATCTGCCCCCCTATCTTATTGAATATAATATTTTATTTGCCAAATTCCGTGTCATAGGTTATATACTATATATATTATATATAATATACATACCTATATATAATATAAAAATATAAAGGATAAATAAAATAATAAAATTCTTTTAAAATAACGTCCTCTTTTGATCTTATTTAGTAAGTTATTTGTCCAAAATGTAAACAACCCTATTTTTAAATAATTAACGGAACACAACTTTGGCCCTTTCATATCATTAACCACGTTGGCCTATAATGTACTTGGGCCAACACCACACCCAGAAACAAATTCTTAAAAAACTGCTAAAATAAAAAAAACTGCTACAAGATAACAAGAATACACTTGCTATGAATGATGTGTCTAAAGATAATACTACTTATTATTTACTCCAAAACATATAAATTATAAAAAGTTTTTGAAACTTATAAAATAAAAAGTACAATATGCTTTTTAATCCACATTATAATCTGTGATAAATTAAAAGTTCTCATAAGGTTTTTATAATAACAATTATCCGTAAATCGAAATTAAAATATATATAGAGCACGGTAAGAAACTCCTTCACAGAAAACACGTGCCTAAGTACCCAAAGTCCCATTAAACCCATAACCATACACATCGCTCACCTGCATAAAAATGATATCTACCAAGAAGACACTTCGCTAAGAAGACTTGAATACAAAAACGCCTTACCGATATAACTAAAACATCCAAGAAACCAATTTTAACATTAAGTCAAAAAAATAATGATTATTATTTATTATATTAATACACATCATATATATATATTATAGGATTTATATTCCATCAGATAATAATACTAATAAATTAAAATAATTAAATTTGTATATAAATAATTAATAATATAAAGCAAAAAAATTTACTATACAAATATCAATATTAATAATAACGTATACCAATATCTTAATCCAACTAATTCCACCCTACCCTATTAATAATTAATAAAAATTTACCTCATTTCTATGCTTTTTGGAAAATTAGCCAAATATTCCCCATATGATAATAATATACACCCTATAATTATTTTTTCAAAAATGCCTAATGAATATATATAATATAAA